>JAIUJO010000224.1:7500-10000 GCA_023846275.1 Vanilla planifolia | reverse complement strand
TATTCTACTTCTCCTTCTTCCTCTTCTTCTTCTACGTTTTCTTCTTACTCTTCTTCCTCTTCTTCTTCTTCTTCTTCTTCGTCTTCTTCCTCTTCTTTGCTTTATTGTTATTATTATTATTATTATTATTATTACTATTTTCTTCCACTTCTTTGTCTTCTTCTTCTTTTTCTACTTCTTCTTCTTCTTCTTCTTCTTGTTCTTCTTCTTCTCCGTCTTCTTCTTCTTCTTGTCCTTCCCCTTCTACTTTCTCTTCTTCTTCTTCTTCCTCCTCTTCTTTTTCTTCTACTTCTAATTTTTTTTTCTTCTTTTTCCTCTTCCTCTTCTTCCTCTTCCTCTTCATCTTCTTCTTCTTCTTCTTTGACATCCTCCTCTCCTTCTTCATCTTCATCTTATTCTTCTTCTTCTTCTTCTCCTTCTTCTTCTTCTTCTCCTTCTTCTTCATCGTCTTCTTCTTCTTCTTCTACTTCTTCAACATCTTCTTCTTCTTCTTTGCCTTCTTCTTCTTCTCCTTCTTCTTCACCTTCTTCCTCTTCTCCTTCACCTTCTTCTTCTTCTCCTTCTTTTTCTTCTTCTTCTTCTCCTTTTGCTTCTTCATTATCTTCTTCTTATTCTTCTTTATCTTCTTCTTATTCATCTTTTTCTTCATCTTCTTTTTCTTCTTCTTTTTCATCATTGTCATCTTCTTCTTCTTCTTCTTCTTCTTCATCTTCTTCTTCTTTTTCTTCTTCTTCATCTTCTTCTTCTTCTTCTTCTTCTTCTTCTTCTTCTTCTTCTTATTCTTCTTCTTCTTCTTCTCCTTAGTCTTCTTCTTCCACTTCTTCTCCTTCTTCTTCTTCTTCTTCTTCCCCTCCATTGGCTTTTTCTCCTTCTTCTTCTTCTTCTTCTTCTTCGTCTTCTCCTTCTTTTTCTTCACCTTATTCTACTTCTCCTTCTTCTTATTCTTTTTCTTCATTTTGTTCTTATTCTTCTTCTTCTTCTTCTTCTTCTTCTTCCTATTCTTCTCCTTTAATTCTTCTGTTTCCTCTTCCTGTTCTTCCTCTTCATCTTCACCTTCTTCTTCTTAATCTTCTTCTTCTTGTTCTTTGACAACCTCCTCTCCATCTTCTTCATCTTCATCATCATCTTCTTCTTCTTCTTCTTGTTTGTCTTCTTCTTCTCCTTCTTCTTCACCTTTTTCCTCTTCTTCTTCTCCTTCTTCATCTTATTCTTCTTCTCCTCTACCTTCTCCTTCTTCTGCATCCTCCTCTTCTTTTTCGTCCTCTTTTTCTTTGTCTTCCTCTTCTTCATCTAATTCTACTTCTTCTTCTTCTTCTTTTCTTCTTCTACTACTTCTTCTTCTTCTTCATCATTTTCTAGTTCATCTTCCCCTCCTTCTCCTTCTTCTCCAACTCCTTGTTCTTCTAATTCTTCTTCAGCTTCTTATTCTTCATCTTCTTCATCTTCACCCTCTTCTTCTTCTTCTTCTTCTTCTTCTTCTTCTTCTTCTTCCTCTTCTTCTTCTTTTTCATCATCATAATCTTCTTCTTCTTCATCATCATCATCTTCTTCTTCTTCTTCTTCTTCATATTCTTCTTTGGCTACTTCATCATCTTGATCTTCTTCTACTTCCTCTTCTTCTTTATCATCTTCATCTTCTTCTTCTACTTCATCATCATCATCATCTTCTTCTTCTTCTTTCTCTTCTTCTTCTTCTTCTTCTTCTTCTTCTTCTTCTTCTTCTTCTTTTTCATCTTCTTCTTCTTCTTCTTCTTCTTCTTCTTCTTCTTCTTCCTCTTCTTTCCCGTTTTCTTGTTTCGCTTCTTCCGCTTCTTCTTCCACTTCTTCTTCATCTCCAACTTCTACTTCTTCTTCTTCCTCTTCCTCTACTTCTCAATCCTCTTCTTCTTCTTATTGCACTTCTTCTTCTTCCTCTTCCTCTTCTTCTTCTTCTACTTCTCTTCTTCTACAACAACTACTGCTACTACAACATCTTCATCATCATCATCCTTTCCTTCTACTTCTTCTTCCTCTTCTTCTTCTTCTTCTTCTTCTTCATTATCTTTGTCTTCTTATTCTTCTTATTCCACTTCTTTTCCTACTACTTCTTCTTCTTCTTCTTCTTCTTCCACTTTTTCTTCTTCTTTCTCCTACTGTTCTTCTTCTTCTTCCTCTTCTTCTTCTTCTTCTTCTTTCTTCTTCTTGTTCTTCTTCATCTTCTTCTTCTACATCTTCTTCTTCTTATTATTCTTCTTCTTCTTCTTCCCCTCCTTCTTCCTCTACTTCTTCTTCTACTTCTTCTTCTTCTTCTTTTTCTATTTCTTCTTCTTGTTGTTCTTCTTCTTCTCCTTCTACTTTTTCTTCTTGTTCATCTTCTTCTTCTTTTTCTTCTTCTTCTTATTCTTCTTCTTCTTCTACTACTACTACTACTTCATTTTCTTCTTCTTCTTCTTCTTCTTCCTCTACTACTACTTTTTCGTCTTATTCTTCTTCTTCTTCTTCTTGTAAATCTACTTCTTCA
>JAIUJO010000223.1:614276-902066 GCA_023846275.1 Vanilla planifolia | reverse complement strand
ACATCTACATATTGATATGAACACACACACAAGCACATGAACCCACACACACAAATATGCTTACGAGCACATGCACCCACAAACACACACATATTAAAGCACACAGACACATATGAACACACACAACACCAACACGCACACATGCGCACATATTTATACAAATACACAGACATACACACATAGAGATACATAGATGCATGCACACAATGAGACACACAGGCACACATGAAAATAGATGCATAAACACACACATACACACACACATACATTGAGGAACATGCTCACATAAGCACAAACATGTATGCACATACACACACACACACACACTTTCCCACGTGCACCCATAAACACCAACAACTATAGACACATGCATGAACACACACACAGACATGCATGCACATACTTGGACATGTACACCCACAAAAACAAACACACATGCACAAAGGAACCCTTACACACATGCTTGCATCTAGGCACAAACATGCACACACGTACATGAACAAACTCATAAGCAAACAAACATGTAGGTACAGAGACAGAGACATATGTACACACATAAGCACACACATGTTGACACATAGACATGCAATCACACACATAAATGTACAAGCACACTCATTCTCACGAACACACATGCATGCACACACATAAAAATGCCCAAGCATACACACATGCATGCACATGCATATGCAAATAAACACATCTACTTAAGCATACACAAGCACCTACATATGCAGACATACACACAAACACGCACACATGCACCCATGCATGCACATATAAACATGCAAACATTCATGTGCATATAAACATGCACACAACATAAATATATGTATAATGTAAACACACACAGATGCACACACGCACACGCACACACAGATGTGTACACACACACACAAACATACTCACGTAAGCACACACACACACACACACACTCGCATACACAAATGCACAACTATACATAGACACTCACACATGTGCATGCACACATACACACTTGCACATTCACATGGACACATGTGTACATGCACACACATGCACAAGCACACAAAAATATGCATGTAGACACACGCACACACACTCACAAACACAAATAAACACATTTGCATGTACATGGACACACACATGCATGCATATGTTGTAGACACACATAGACACTTAGACACACATGCACACATATAAGCACATATTCAGGTAAATACATACACACTTTACATGAACACATGTAGATACACATGCACAGATGTACACACATACGCACACGAAAGAACATACCCTCACAAATCACAAGCACACAAATGTATACACACATACAAGCATAAACACACATACACGAGAACACAAATGCATGCATGCTGAGATGGCAAACACATATATACATATACATGTAGGCATGCACATGGACACCCATATGTTCACACACAAACATACTCACACACATACACACCCATGCTTGTAAGAAGACACACACAAGACCACCCTCACATGCACACATATGCACACACACAAACATAAGCACTCACACATAGAAACATGCATAGATGCAAACAAACACACACAAGCACATGCATGCAAACTTGCAAATACACACACACACACATGCCTGCACACACTCTCGTAGGCATAGACACACAAACATGCATGCATACATAACTGCACACACACACATGTAAACGAATACACTTCCATGAACACATGGAAACAAACACACATGCATGCATGCGCATGCACATACACACTCACACGTAATAATATAGAGACATGAACATTACATGCACATCCACACACATTAACATGCAATCACATACACATACATAAGCACATGCACATGCATATGCACACTTGTACACACTCAAGCACACATTATTGTGGATAGATGCACACATACACACATGCATGCATACATAATCAATACATATAAGCACACAGAAACACATATGAATGTAGATATGGACATACACAAACATGTATAAACAAAGCACACATACACACATTGATTAAGACATGTATGCACAACATACTGACACATGCATGTGAATGCATGCACATGCACTCAAACAAATACTCACACACATGCACATGCACACACACACACACATGCTTGCACACAAACAAACAACCACACATGTGTAAACACACATGCACAAACATGCATACGCATAAGCAGACACACATAAGCACCATACTCACATTACCACACAACACATGCACCCACAAACACACATGTGCCCATGTGCTCCCACACATACACACAAACACAAATACCTACACACAACTACATAAATGAACACATACTCACATCATGCACATGTGTGTGCATGTACATGCACATATGCAAACAAACACACACACTCACACATGCAAGCATGCAAATGCACACACATACACACAAATAGACAAACACACATGCACACAGACACGGATGCACACACATACATGCATACTTCCATAGGTAAATAAACACAATCATGCACGCATACATAACTGCACATGCACATGCTCACATACACACTCACATAAGCACATAACAACAAATACGTATGCATGCACATGTGCACATGCATTTGTAACAATGCTTACACATGGAGACACATATGTACATGCTCTTACACACATTCACATGCACTAATATAGGCACACACATACACACACTCACACACACACATGCACAAGGATGCAAACATTTACATAAACATACACACACACACACACACATACACAATGATGCACACATGTACAAATGCATGCAGATGAACACATACACACATGTACAAATGCACACACAAACATACGCATACACACACACATGTACACACACATGCACATGCATACACACACCTATAAACATATACATAAACACATACACAGATACATGCACGCATGTACATTCACAAATGCCCTCATACACCTGCACACACATATGCACGTGCATGGACATATACCTACACACATGTCAAACGACATGGATACACATGCAAATAACTCACACAAATATAAAAGTAAACTCATTCACACACATGCACACACACACACATGCATGCACACATGCATATACATGTACAAACATGCATACATGCACCAACAAGTTGACAATATGCACACATATACACTCACACATGCATGTAAAAACATGCAAACACACCAAAGAACATCAATGCACACACACCCAAACATACATACCAAAATGCTCACACAAGCACACATGAGCACACAAAAATAAACACATTTTTATGAAGACACAACCATATGCTCACACATAGATACACACACATACATAGACACACACACAATGATAAGTATACACACATGCACACATGCACACATGCACATATGCACACATGCACACATACACATATGTACACAAACACACATGCATGCACACATGCACTCAAGAATAAATAAAGGAATAAACACACATAAGTGTAGAAAAACACATAATCACATGAATGCATAGACATGGACATACACACATATACAAGCACACAAGCACATGCACACATGCACACACACAAGCACATATTCATAGCCACACACATGCACTTGCACACACACACATGAACATGCACACAGACTTATATACACACATGCATGTGTGCTCACTCACACAAGCACAAATACATGAACCCCAACACACTCATATACACACACACATATGCATGAACATTCATACACACACATAACACACTTTAATACACACTTACACATGTACACAAGCACACACACACACAAACTAGTGTGCACATGTGTACAAGCTTGAACAAGCATAAATACATGACACGTAAACACACACATACATATGCACACAGACATACACATAAGAGTACACAAGTGCACATACACACATACACACACACATGTATGCATACACAAGCACACTCACACAAAGACTCATATACACACACACACATGTGCACAAACTCACACATAACACACACACACACAAATAAACACATACATGCACACATAAATAGACACATGAATTCATACACATGATAAGAACCCATGCACACATAGGTCAATGTGCATGTACATAGACACATGCATGCTTACAAGCATGCACACGCATATGCACATAACCGCACACACCCACACACATGAACACATACACGTCTGCACACACCCATCCACACACATGTGCATATATGGACAAACACACATGCACACTTAAAGGCATGCATGCACCTACACATATAGGTACCCACACCCATATAGATGCCAACACACACACACACATGTACATAGATACATGCATGCACACACACACATAGATACGAACATAAATACACACATATGCACAAATACTCACACAAGTAAACACACAGGTATGTGTATAGCCAAAAAACCACAATTACATGCACATTAACATGTGTGCATATATAAAAGAATACAAATGCATACAAACACACACACAAACACATGCTTGCACATAATTGCATGCACAAATGCATTCACATGAACAAACACACACATTGATGCACATGCACAAATGCATGCATGTAGACATATGCAAGCTCAACACACACGCACTCACATATATGCACACAAGAAAATATAAAGACACTCACACAAATACACACATGCATGTAGGCATGTGAAGTGTTTCGTGCTAAGGAAATCCCACAAGAGGTGGGGGGAGGTGAATTGTGTATTTAAAAATTTTTATAACTTTCAAAATTAAAACTTAAAAGCTTTAAGCACGAATAAATAAATTTGAACACAAAAGTTTTTAGGTGGTTTGACTCAAACCCGAGTCTACGTCCACCCCCAACCAGTGTTGGGAAAAATCCACTAAATGCACCAATTTCAAGTGAGGTTTTTCGTACGATTCACCTCAAACCTACTTGGGATTTTTACTACGGCTAATCCGAAACCTACATGAGTTTTTCTCCGGGCTCAACTCAAACAGGGGGCCTTAGCACTACTGTCGGGATGCCCTTACCTCAAAATGAAAAACAACGATTGGCAAAAAGAACTTAGGGGAAATAGGAGAAAAAGGAGGCACACACACTTGAAAAATTAGAAGGATAGAAATGTGAAAAAATTGAATCATGAACCTCTAATTTCAAGCACCTTGTTACAGTTTTCCTTTTGAGCTTGAAGGCACCGTTTTTGCTTGTGATTGCTCGAATTTGAGATCTGAAATCTTTGAAAGAATTTAACAAAGGTAAAACTCAATAAATCTTAATTCTTCCCTATTTATAGAGCTTAAAATTGAGCTCAAAAAATCACTCCCAACGGCTCTTAAAATCAACTAGCCATTTGGGTAACGGACGGAAAACAACTGCCGTCCGATTCGGGCCCAAATACGGACGGTATGGATTGAATCTCGAATTTACCGTTTGAGATAATCCCGTCCGTTCGATCTAGGCGGGCTTGATCTGAGCGGTTGGATTTCGCTCACGCTGTCTTGTATGTATTAATAAAATGTGTTTTGACATAATCCAAATTAAAATATTTTACCTCAGTGGTTTCGCGTCCTGGCGCATATCCACGCAGCCTGGGTTCGATTCTTCCGCATGTCATTTTAGGCTAAATAATCTCAGCCGTCCGATCGCGCTTGTTCTTCTGATTTCTTTGATAGTAAGGTTGGAATTTAATCCCACATCGCAGAAAAATCATTGCCATTGTGCTTTAAAATTAATTCGCTTCCTATTAAACTCGAGCCTCTTTGGGGTTGGCTCCCCCCTTCCTTGACTAGGATTTCATCACCTGGTCGGGTTGACTTGACCATGCACTGTTCATTGACCGTTGACCGTCGCTGTAGTTTGACCTAGTTGAGCTCCTCTCTGGGGGCTTTGGGCAGGCTTGGCTTAGCCAAGCACTGTTCATTTGACCGTTGACCACCGCTGTAGCTTGACCTCGCCGTGCTCCTCTCGACGGGCTTTGGGCGGTCTTGGCTAGCCCTTTTTGGGTCAACCAATTTTTTTTTTTTAATTTCTAAAAGACCTGGACGGGCTAATTGCTTGACGGGTCGGCCCGCCCAGTGCTACAGTGAATTTTCCCGAGACTTTAGCTGTTTTAAGGTTGATTAGAAGAATTTTTGTGCTAAAATTTTAAATATAAGTGTACCAAAATAATTTTATATTATCATAGTATTATAAGTTTTCTAAATGACTATGAAAAGAAATTTATGAAAAATAATTCCTAAATAATTTTAAAATACCAATGTCTATATTTTTTGTCAATAAAGCTTGGCCCAAAAATTAAAATTCAATAATTATTAATTTTATAACATTTTTAAATATTAATACTACTAGTGTGCCTCATAATCTCAAAAATTGGACATCTCAATTTCAAGAAAAATTAATAAAAACTCAAATATGAAAATTCTAGTACATGTCTCAAATTTCCTTGAAGTATGCCATGGCTTCAAGGTCCTTAGAGACCACTATTTTAGACATGTGAAATACATGGCTTGATTTAATTAAATATTAATAATTTTACTTAAATTCAAGCCTAAATAAAATATAAACATTTATGCTGGACTCATCAAACACAAGGGTGTAACAATCTCCCCCTTTTGATGATGGCAAGACATAAATGTTTTAAATCTATAAAAAAATGATAAAACGAATAAAAGTAAACTTTTAAGAAGAGAAATCTTAATGAGGAGATTAATAATTATCATGCTCCCCCTATCTTTATGCTCTCCCTAACTCCTAACTATTCTCCCCCTTTGACACCATCAAAAGGGAGTTAACCCTAAGCAATGTCTAAAATTCCTAATTGTTCTCTCAATGTTTGAAATTGCTCTGATGGTAAGGGGTTGGTAAAAATGTCAGCCAATTCAAGGTTTGTAGGAACATACTCTAATTCTACTAATCCTTTGGCCACTTGGTCTCTAATAAAGTGATATCTAACATCTATGTGCTTAGTCCTAGAATGATGAACTTGATTCTTGGCTAATGCTAATGCACTAGTATTATCAATTCAAATAGGTATATGTGTGACTTCTAAACCATAGTCTTGAAGTTGTTGTCTTAACCATAGTACTTGAGCAACACAACTTCCAGCTGCAACATATTCAGCTTCTATTATTGACAAGGCTATACAATTTTGTTTTTTGCTTGACCATGAAACAAGACAATGTCCCAAGAATTGACATGTCCCTGATGTGCTCTTCCTATGCACTTTAGATCGTCCAAAATCTGAATCTGTATAGCCAATGAGTTCACAAGAAAGGTCATTTCTAGGATACCATACTCCTAGAGTCATAGTTCCCTTCAAATATTTGAAGATTGCTTTAACAGCTTTTAAGTGACTTTCCTTTGGGTTTGCTTGGAACCTAGCACATAATCCAACACTAAATAGAATGTCGGGCCTACTAGCTGTAAGGTATAATAAAGATCTTATAAGTCCTCTGTAAAGTTTTTGGTTTATGGTTTTCCCTTGTTCATCCAGGTCTAATTGAATAGATTGATTCATGGGAATTTTTCTAGGTTTCATATTTTCATAACCATATCTCTTAAACATTTCTTTCAAATATTTGTTTGAGAAATAAAAATACCATCTTTTAGTTGTCTTATTTGTAATCCTAAGAAAAACATTAGCTCACCCATCATGTTCATTTCAAATTCCTTAGTCATAAGATCTCTAAATTCTCTACACATTTCTTCTTTTGTACTACCAAAAATAATATCATCAACAAAAATCTGAACAATTAATAAATCATCTCCTAAAGGCTTTAGAAATAATGTAGTATCTGATTTACCCTTTCTAAAGCCACTTTCTACTAGATAATTACTCAACCTATGGTACCATGCACGTGGAGCTTGCTTAAGGCCATAAAGAGTTTTCTTAAGCTTATAGACATAATTATCTTGTGTATGATTCTCAAAACCTGGTGGTTGTTCTACAAACACATCCTCTTCTATTATTCCATTTAAGAAAGCACTTTTTACATCCATTTGAAACAATCTAAAATTCTTAAAACATGAATATACTAGAAGTAATCTAATTGCTTCTAACCTAGCTATGGGTGCAAATCAATCCTCAAAATCAATACCTTCTATTTGACTATATCCCTTAGCAACAAGTCTAGCCTTATTCCTAATTATTACACCATTTTCATCTAATTTATTTTTATAGACCCATCTAGTACCTATTACTTGTTGATCACTAGGTCTTGGTACTAATTCCCAAACTTGATTTCTTTCAAATTGGTCTAACTCTTCATTCATAGCTTGAACCCAATAATCATCCACAAGGGCTTTTTCTAGAGAACTGGGTTCAAAAAATGACACAAAGGCACTATGATCTATATCTGTAATTGAAGCACTAGTCTTCACTCCTTGGTTCACATCTCCTATAATCAAATCCTTTGGATGTGAGGTTGCAAATTTCCATCCTTTTTCTTTTTCTTTTTCTATTTCTAGATTTTCTATTTTTTCTTTATTTAAATCTAGATTCTTTACTAATTCTATTTCATCTTCTAAATGCTTTTCACTAACTAGTTGAATTGTCTCATCAAACACAACATGCATTGTTTCCTCTATTTTATGTGATTCTTGATTAAAAACTCTATATGCTTTTCTAATTGATGAATACCCTAAAAAGATTCCTACACTTGCCTTCTCATCAAACTTTCCTAAATTTGCTCTCTCATTTTTAAGAATAGTGCACTTACAACAAAAAACATGAAAATAACTAAGATTTGTTTTCTTCTTCCTTAGCAATTCATAAGGAGTTTTCTTCAACTTTGGTCTCAAATTAACCCTATTTATGATGTAACATGCCGTGCTAATAGCTTTGGCCCAAAAGTATTTGGGTAAGTTATATTCGGCTAACATGGTTTTACCCATCTCAACTAATGTTCTATTCTTTCTTTCTACAATGCCATTTTGTTGTGGTGTATATGGGCATGTGAATTGATGTTTGATTCCTTTCTCTTTACAAAACTCACTAAAATATTCATTCTTAAATTCACTCCCATTATCACTTTGCATACAAATTAATTTTAGACTATGTTGTCTTTCTAAATCTCTAATCAAATCTTTAAAGTTCTCAAAGGCTTCATTTTTATGTCTACGAAAAAACACCCAAGTATATCTAGAAAAATCATCAACTATAACAAATTCGTATTGTTTTCCTCCTAAACTCAAAGGTTGTATTGGACCAAAAAGATCTAAGTAGATTTTTTCTAAAGGTCTACTAGTTGTTAATTCATTTTGAGATTTGAAAGAGGATTTAACTTGTTTTCCCTTTTGGCAAGATTCACACAACTCCAAATTTGACTTGCTTGGTTTTGGAAGGCCTCTAACTACATTTAATTTTGAAATCTTCTTCAAGGTGGAGTATCCCACATGGCCTAATCTTCTATGTCATAATGAATTCTCATTAGATTGGGTCACTAGGCATTCTAAACCACTAGCTTCTAGTTGTCCAAAAGTAATTACATATGTATCACATTTTCTTTTACCTATAAGTAGTTCAACATTATTTTTCATGATTTTACAAGCTTTTGTATTAAAAACAATATCAAATCCATTATCACAAAGTTGACCAATACTAATCAAATTAAATTCTAAGCCTTCTACTAAAAATACATTTGAAAAGGTAAAGTTTGTCGTACCTATATCTCCAATTCCAATTATTCTTTTCTTTGTGTTGTCTCCTATGGTCACCTTCCTATTTGGACCTGATCTCAATGATTTGAATTTACTTTTGTCTCCAGTCATGTGTCTTGAGCATCCACTATCCAATACCCAAGATGTGGATTTCGATTTTCTCCTTGGTTTTGGCTATATGAGGTGTAAAATTTAAATTAGAAAGTATACCACTAAATGAAATCATCAATTTAAGTTTTCAAAATATCCTAGACCTATCCTAGAATGTCTCCAAATATTTTGGAGACCTTTTCTTCTAGTCTTCTAAGTCATGCTCTTAGGAACCCAAGAAAACTTGGGTTGAATCCTAAATGGTACTTGCATGTTCTCTTTTTTAACAATCCATCTAACATTTTGTGTTTGTGTATACATATTTCTTCTAAAGAAGCAATCTTTCATAGTGTGTCCAGGTTTACAACAATAAAAACAAACGATGTTTAATGGCCTAGGCATGCTCAAATATCTAGGTTTTTTGAAATTGAAAGCATGTGAATGATAAAAAGCATTTGAAACATGTGCAGTTTTATTTACTCTAGCATGCTCAAAAGATTGTATTTTTTCTTTTAAAACTAAAATATCATGCTTCAAAGAAGTATTTTCAATGATAAGAGATGCCTTTTCTTCACATATATGTTGATTTTCTAATTTTTTCTTTTCATCTTCTTTCATGACAAAATCAAGCAATTCAACCTTTTCTTTGTAGCTCCTTTTTAATTTTTTATGTCCACTCATTAAGGAAGTTAATGCATTCATAATTTCAATGTAATTATTTTCAAGAGTATCTCTTGTCCAAGTGCTTATCTCATTTTCTTCTTCTTCTTCACTTGAAGATGATGAGGATGCCTCATTTGCCATAAAGCAAATCATTCCTTCTTCTCCTCCACTTGAGCTTGAAATGTCTGAATCTTCGGAGACACTCCATGTAGCTTGAAATGCTTTATTTTTCTTCAAGCTCTTCTTCTTCTTCTTCTTTTCTCCCTCCTTCAAATGCTTGTCTTTGAGTTTTGGACATTCCGGTTTAATATGACCGGTTTGACCACACTCAAAACAAGTTGGTGGCCTCTTCCTCTCTTTATTGCTTTTCTTTTTACATTTCCTATTAAGAAAGTTCTTTGCCAAATTTTTAGCTAAACCATTAACATGGAAACTTACCTCATCCTCTAAATCCGTGGAGGAGGTGGAAGTGGATTCTGAATTACTTTTGGTGGCTTTGAAAGCCATTGGTTCTTCCTTTCTTCTTTCATACTTTAACTTGCTTGTAGAAGCCTCTTCTGTAAGTCTCCTTGACATTTCTATTTCGACGGTAAGAAGTTCCCCAAGGAGTTCATCCAATGAAAGTTTGCTGAGATCCTTAGCGACTTTAATAGCCATTGCAAGTGGATCAAATTCCTTTGGAAGGATTCTCAAAATTTTCCTAACAAGGTCACCATTTGAGAATGCCCTCCCAAGGTTTGCCAATCCATTTGTAATATCATTAAATCACAAAAACATGCTCTTAATACTTTCATTGGGATTGATTCTAAAAAGTTTGTAGTCATGGGTGAGGATATTGATCTTAGTTCCTTTCACTTGTGAGCTACCCTCATAAGTTATTTCGAGTTTTTTCCATACCTCAAAAGCCGTATGCAAATTCATAATTTGCGTAAACTCACTAGGAGAAATTCCATAATGAAGATAGTTCAACGCCCTAGCATTTAATTGAGCCAATCTTTTGTGCTCAACGTTAAGCTCACTAAAGGGCTTGACTTCATCAGTAGAAGAATCTCTAGGAAGTTCACAAGGCTTCGTCATGTTTTCCCACAATTCCAAATCAATAGATTGAATGAAAATTCTAAAACAATTTTTCCAATATAAATAAAATTCTCCTTTAAATAATGGAGGCTGGTTTGAAGAAAAACCTTCACATAAGGTTGCACTCATTTCGACCAAAGAGGAAGCCATACAAAATCACAAAAAAAATTGTGAGAAAGCCTTCACTTAGCACAAGAGGATCTCTCACGTGATGTTACTCACGTAATTTGGGTTTCCTTGCTCTGATACCAATTGAAGTGTTTCGTGCTAAGGAAATCCCACAAGAGGTGGGGGGGGGGGTGAATTGTGTATTTAAAAATTTTTATAACTTTCGAAATTAAAACATAAAAGCTTTAAGCACGAATAAATAAATTTGAACACAAAAGTTTTTAGGTGGTTCGACTCAAACCCGAGTCTGCATCCACCCCCAGCCGGTGTTGGGAAAAATCCACTAAATACACCAATTACAAGTGAGGTTTTTCGTACGGTTCACCTCAAACATACTTGGGATTTTTACTATGGCTAATCCCAAACCTACTTGAGTTTTTCTCCAGGCTCAACTCAAACCCGGGGCTTTAGTACTACTGCCGGGATGCCCTTACCCCAAAACGAAAAATACAACGATTGGCAAAAAGAACTTAGGAGAAATAGGAGAAAAAGGAGGCACACACACTTCAAAAATTAGAAGGTTAGAAATGTGAAAAAATTGAATCATGAACCTCTAATTTCAAGCGCCTTGTTACAGTTTTCCTTTTGAGCTTAAAGGCACCGTTTTTGCTTATGATTGCTCGAATTTGAGATCTGAAATCTTTGAAAGAATTTAGCAAAGGTAAAACTCAATAAATCTTAATTCTTCCCTATTTATAGAGCTTAAAATTGAGCTCAAAAAATCACTCCCAACGGCTCTTAAAATCAACTAGCCGTTTGGGTAACGGACGGAAAACAGCTACCGTCCGATTCGGGCCCAAACACGGACGGTATGGATTGAATCTCGAATTTACCATTTGAGATTAATCCCGTCCGTTCGATCTGGGCGGGCTTGATCTGAGCAGTTGGATTCCACGCATACTGTCTTGTATGTATTAATAAAATGTGTTCTAACATAATTCAAATTAAAACATTTTACCTCAGTGGTTTCGCGTCCTGGCTTATATCTGCGCTGCCTGGGTTCGATTCTTCCGCATGTCATTTTAGGTTCAATAATCTCAGTCGTCCGATCGCGCTTGTTCTTCTGATTTCTTTGATAGTAAGTCTGGAATTTAGTCCCACATCGTAGAAAAATCATTGCCATTGCGCCTTAAAACTAATTCGCTTCCTATTAAACTCGAGCCTCTTTGGGGTTGGCTCCCCCTTCCTTGACCGGGATTTCATCACCTCGTTGGGTTGACTTGACCATGCACTGTTCATTGACCATTGACCGTCGCTGTAGTTTGACCTAGCCGAGCTCCTCTCTGCGGGCTTTGGGCGGGCTTGGCTTAGCCAAGTACTGTTCATTTGACCGTTGACCACCGCAGTAGCTTGACCTCGCCATGCTCCTCTCGGCGGGCTTTGGGCGGTCTTGGCTTGCCCTTTTTCGATCAACCAAATTTTTTTTTTAATTTCTAAAAGACCTGGACGGGCTAATTACGTGACGGGTCGGGCCACCCAGTGCTACAGTGAATTTTCCCGAGACTTAAGTTCTTTTAAGGTTGATTGGAAGAATTTTTTTGCTAAAATTTTAAATATAAGTGTACCAAAATAATTTTATATTATCATAGTATTATAAGTTTTCTAAATGACTATGAAAAGAAATTTATTAAAAATAATTCCTAAATAATTTTAAAAAATCAAATACCAATGTCTATACTTTTTGTCAATAAAGCTTGGCCAAAAAATCAAAATTCAATAATTATTAATTTGATAACATTTTTAAATATTAATACTACATGCATACACACGAACACACACACACCCACATGCACCAACACACATCAACACACGGACATACACATGCACATGCATATGTGCACATGCGCACACATATGCACACACACACATATGTAGAAACACACATGCTCATGCACACATAGATGCACACACATAGACACAGATGTGCATAGACACACACACATGCACAAACATACACATGCACACACATAAGTACACACACATACACATATGTGCACACTCATGCACACACACACAGATATACACTTAAAAATGTGCATGCACATGAACACACACATTAGCACAAGGACACACACGCACATACACACAAATAATCACACATGCTTGTTAACATGCACACACACACACACATATGTATGCATAAACATATGCATACACATGAACATACACATGTACACACAAATTGACACAAACACAGATATGCACATGAACACACTCATTCACATGTGCACATATGAACACATTTATGCACACACATGCACCCAGGTATGCCCATTGACCTACACACATCAAACACATAGACATGCACGAACACACATGCACACAATCACACAAATACATACATACATTGATGCACCCATGCTCAAGCATGCATACACACACACACAAGCACACATTCAAAAGCACATGTAGACAACAATGCATCCACATAGATGCATGCATGCATGTGTGCACACACACACATGAACACATAAGCACAAGCACATATAAATGCACACACATGAATGCACATACACACTCATGCAGACACTCACACTAGAAAATGCACATAGATGATTAATCACACATGCACAGGCACATACGCACATACACATACATACACATGCAAGCACATACATTGACACATACATGCACACCCACACAAACACACACACACACACACATACACACACATAAACATGCAACCAAACACATGAACATAAATATCCATGAATAAAGACATGTGTACACATACACACACTTGTACATGCAAATGCATGCATACACACATGTGATCACAAGCACACACATATGCATGTGCACTAACACACATGCCTATATAAATGCACACACATGCACATGTGTATGCACACATGGACTCCAATATGCATAAACATGTGCAAGCTTACACGCATGTGGGCATGCACAAGTATACACATCACATACATGCACACTTAAGCACACACACATATACACCTAAACACAAATATGCACCAATGCACTAACTGACACACACATCATGTATGCACATGCACACTCTCATGCAAACACACACACACCAACACGCACACAAACCCATTCATACATGCACACACATGCAAATATATGTGCATACACATTGTCACACACATAGATGTATGCACATGCATAAGCATAGCCATACATACATACATGCATATAGCCATATAAATACACAAACACTCATAAATACACATGCATGCACACACACAGACACATAGGAACATACACACACAAACAAGCACACATGCATCCTTATAAGCAAACATAAGCATGCATACATGTGCACACACACACACACATGGACACACAACCACACCCATACAGATGTACACACACATGCATAGGACATAGACACACACACATATAGAGAAGCAACACACTCATATGCCTACATGGACTCATGCACACACACAAAATCATGCACTCAAAAATTCACACACAAGCAAACACACACACACATGTACATGCACATAAGAACATGCACCTACATACAAATATACTCACTCATACACACACACACACAGGCACATAATTGCACCCCATGAACTTGAACATATGCATACAAGCACACATGCATGTGCATGCACATGCACACAAACACCTACACACATGCATGCACATATACATCCACACATGCACACACATGTCTACACACATGCACTCACATAAGCATACACATGCACACGAGAATCCACCAATGCACACACTCATGCACACATAAGCACAAATGCACACATGTAGGAACTCACACAGGCACACACAAATGCCCCCACACATGTATGCGAATGCACTCATGCACAAATGCACATGCACCCTTATACACACGTGTGTGTGTACACACACAAACATACACATGCATGCACACATGACACACACGTTGACACACAAAACACATGCACATAGATGCACATGCCCTGTCACACATATACTCAGACACACATCCACATTAATGTACTCACACTAACACATATGCCCACATACACATATACATAGAAATATGCATGCACATGCACATAGACACACATAGATACACATGCACACACACAAACTCACACAAGGATAAACAAGTGCACATGCACACACACATGTAGGCTCATATTTTGAGATACACATGCACACCCACACCCACACCCACATCCACACATGTGCATACACACTTTAATAGCAAACACATGCGTACATACACACACACATTTACACTCAAACATGGAAACAAAAGAACCCACACACAATCATATACTCACTTATGCATGCACACAAAAATATACCCATATGCACACACAAACATGTAAACACACACATAGTCATAGATGCACATACACATGTACAAACATGAACACATGCACACCCATGAAAACACATGCACAGGAAAACATACAAGCATATGTACAAGCACCCACACACACATGCAAGCAAACATAGAGGAAGACAGAAATGTGCACACACATGCACATAGGCATGCCTCAAATGCAAATGTATGCACACACATGCAAACACACACTGACATACACACAAGCACACTCTTGCACAAACACACATGCACATGCACACACACACACACACATGTACATACACACACACACATACACATGCATAAGCATGCATACACACACAAATAAGTAAACACACATGTCGACATACACACATGTACACATAAACTCTCATAGATAGGCACACACACACATGCCAATGCACATATAGACACACACACATATGCGCACACACACATTAATGCATACACATATATAAACACTTGTGCATGTGCTCACACATGCACAAACTTGTGTGCATGTGCACACACACACATGCACACATGCACATGCATGCATGCACATAGATGCACACACACACACATGCACACATATGTACACACATATACACATGCTCACATATGCACATTCACATGCACACACACACTTATGCCTACACATACACTCATGTGTACATACAACCACAAACACACACACACATGTAAACATAAACACATGCATAAATCTATAAGCACAAACACTTACGTACTTATGAGCATGGATATCTACATGCACTTGTGCACACACTTAGTCACTTGCACACAAGCACATGCATGCATACACACACAAATAAACACACACCTACACATAGACAAAAACATGTACACACAAAGGTATACACACACACACACATGTAGGCACATGTCCACTCACACACACTAGAACTAACACACACATGCACACATAAACACACATACACTGACATAGACATATACACACAAGCACACATATGCATGTTTATAGATGAACAAACACACATGCACACATACACATGCTCACTCAAATGCACAAACTTACAAAATCATGCTTGAACACATACAAAAAGCACATAAAGGGCCACACATGCAGGTATGTGCACACAAACACAATCACACACATAAGACTACACACACATCCATACAAACACACCTAAACAAGCTCCAAAACATACATGTATAGACAGGCAGATAACTATACACACATATGCATACACAAACATGCATATAGATGTACACCTAGACACACACACAAACATGCGCACACACACATAAAATAATGCATAGACACCTAAAAGCATAAACATATGTAAACATGCATGCACACACAAATGCATGCTCACACACATGCATGCACTCACATGTACCCATGCACACACACACATGCACACACACACCCACACACATGTACCTATGCATACACATGCACACGTACACTTACACACATGAACATGTACACACAAACACTTTCACTTGCGCATGCTTGTACACACACATGCACACACTCAAGTACACACACATAGGCTAACTTATGCACACCCACACACACACAAAATTACATACTCTCACAAACATGCACCCACATACATGCACAATCAAATACATGAACACATACACAAACACACAAGTTGGCACA
Source organism: Vanilla planifolia (assembly GCA_023846275.1). Taxonomy (NCBI): domain Eukaryota; kingdom Viridiplantae; phylum Streptophyta; class Magnoliopsida; order Asparagales; family Orchidaceae; genus Vanilla; species Vanilla planifolia. The sequence goes on along the minus strand of JAIUJO010000223.1, from coordinate 884,581 downwards.
CTTCCATCAATGAAAAAAGCACATACATGCATGCACAAGCACACCTAAATTCACTTGTGCATGTACATACACGTATATACACATGCACATAGACATGCAAACAAATAAAGATGCACATTAACATATATAAAAACACATGCATAAGAATGTACCCACATATGCACACACTATCACACACACATGGAACCACAGACATACACAAAGAGACAAGAACAAACACACGTATGCACACATATACATATATACAACCTTGGGTACAAATAGTTGCACAGACACGCAAAACCAGATGCATACACATCCATATACACATGAACACACTCATATACACACACACATGTCTGCATAAAGAAAAATATGCACACACACACACCTAGGCACATGCACACATATACATGTACACATATACAAGTACATACACACACACATCCATAGAAACATACATGCCTAAATATGCACAAATGCACACACACACACATGTCGGCACAGACATGCCCATGCATACTTATGTGCACACACACAGATAATCATGTACGCAGACATACGAAGCAACTCGAACACACACACACACACTTACATTCACACTTGCATGCATGCACTCATACACACACATGTACATACGCACAAAAAGAAGTTAACATACCAACAAAAGACAAACACATGCACATACCCACACTAGCATAGAAAGAGAAATGCACACACACATATGCACTATTTTAGATACAATCTCTCACTTATATTTGTATACATAAACATATGCACACACATGTACATGCACACATACATGCATAAATAGACACACATACACACACATGTTCGCAATCACATGCATTTGCATGCATACACATATGTGCGTGCAGTAGCCTACACACAGAGTGCTTGCACACACACATACGTGCGCTTATACACACACACACGCACACATGTATGCACTCCCATGCACGCATGCATGCATTCCCATGCACACATGCACACGTACTCATAAACACATGCACTTATGCACACACTCACACAAAAAAACCAAAACTTGCATGCACACGTACATGGGTGGACACATCCATAATCACATCCTTATACATGCAGACATGCACACATACACAAACATGCTCTCACAGACCTTGTGCTTGCATGTGCACACATATGCTCTTTCTCATGCACATACACACACACACGCACACAAACACACGCATGTACCCACATGCAAAACCCACCATGTACACATTTGCAAGTATGTGCATGTAGATGTACCCACACACACACACACACAACCATGCACACCCTAAAAAGGAAACAAACACACAAACATGCATGCATACACATGCACACACACATAGAACCCATAAATATGCAACACATAAACAAGCATACACTTGCTCATGCTTGTAGACACACACACACACACATGGCACACACGAGCACATGAACAGCCACATGTAGAGCTGCACTCACACATAGACATGCACACACACCTATGTAGCAATGCACACATATAAAGTAACATGCATCGACATGCATATGCACATAAGCATATACACACACATGCATACATGTGCACACACACACAACTGCTCACGCACATGCATGCACATGTAGATGCACAAACATACACACACACACACACACGTGCCTAACACATACAAATAAGTACACACACATGTGTGCTCACACAAATAAACAATCACTTATGCATGTAAAAAGACACAAAAAAATTCATGCACACTCACGTACACACACCTCTGTTTGCACATGCATGCATGTGCACACACACACAACTGTACACACACATGCATGTACTTGTAGATGCACAAACATACAATCACACACACACACACACGTGCATAACACATACAAATAAGCACACACATGTGTGCACACATAAATAAACAAGCACATATGCATGCAAAAAGACACAAAAACATTCACGCACGCTCACATACACACGCCCACACACATACACGCACATGTAGACATGTGCCTGAATGCACATGCATATACACATAAGCATGCACTCATGCACGCAAACAAGTACAAAAACTCACATATGCACATGCACACACAAGCACCCACATAGACAAAATAACCAACACAAGAACACATGCAAACATATATTGATACAAACAAACACACTCACACACCAGCACACATACATATATACATACACATAAAACATGCAAACCACAAATGCAAATGGACAGACATGCAAACATTTGCAAAAGAACATGCTAAAACTTGCACACCCAGACACACTCACACATAGCAACAAGAACAAACATGCATGCATAAACACACAAAAACATGCACACAAACAAAAAAATGAACGCACATACCCTAACAAGCACACACATTCGCACGCACACACTTAAACATGCACACTTGTGTTCACATCTACACCTGCACAAACACACAAAAGAAAACAAACATTTACACACCTGCATACAGACACATACCAACACAAATAGAGACATACACTTATAAACATATGCACACAAACTCATATGCAAGCACCTAAGCATGCATAGATATGTAGACATAACATACAAACACACACACATATGGACATGCACAAAACATACATGCACATATGCACACACGCATATGTACATGCATGCACTTGCACAAACACATGCTCACACATACACACATACACACCCATACACAAATACATAAAGACAAGGTTTCACACATGCAAAAATACACACATGCACACACCCACCCACACTCACACACACAAGAACAAAGATGCATGGACATACACAAATACATGCACACACATGTACACACACAAATACACACATGCACACATACACACAAACACACATGTAGACCCTCACACATACAGACATAAATACAAAGATGCATGTGGATGCACACATGCACATGGACACACATGCACACATGCACATGCACTCACACGCACACACATGCACAACCATAGAAAGACACACTCACATACAATCATAGGCTCATAAATATGCACACACTTGCACACTCACATGCACATAAACACAAATGAATGCTCATGCATGCACAAACACAAACACACACACAAACACACACACATGCAAGTGTGTACTCAAACACATAAGCACACTTAAATGCATACTCATGCACACACACATATACACACATAGACTCATGCATACATACACATGCACATGCACACACACAAAGAATACAAACATGGACACATACAAAAGTGCACATATAAATGCTCACAAATAGACGCACACACACATACACAGACATGCACCATGCATGCCAATGCATGCACATATAAATGCACAAACACACTCTTGTGCATGTATATACACATATAAAAAAGGGCATGCATAAACACACATTTGCAAACACACACACACACATACACATGCGTGTACTTACACACAAATGCATATACTAGTGAAAATGCACATACACACATGCACACGTATATAGCACATGCATATATTCACATACGTACATAGATGCATGCACACATGTACACACATGCACAAGCACATGGACACACACATGTGCACAACATCCACACAAATATATAGACACATGCATGAACACATGCACACATACACATGCATGCACACGGGCACCCACAATAATATATACACATGTATATACACACTTGAACATGCATGCACACTTACTTGAGTGCATGCATAAACACACACAGACACACATACATAGACATGTGAACACAAACACTAAAAGACATGCATGCATACACACATAGACATTCACATATGTGCACATATACACACACATAAAAATATATGCAAGCACACAAATGCATGCATATGTATGCACACATGTAGACATGCTCATAGGAACATATACACATACCAACACATTAAAATGCACACATACATACACACACACACACATGCACAAGCACATGCAAACACATATTCATGTGGACACACATGCACATGCACACTCGTACATGCACACACTTATGCACACATACACACACACCCATGCATAATCACATACACAAGCAAACACATGCATACACATGGAGATATAAGCACATGATCACACTTATGCACATGCATGCATGCATACATACATTTGAGTGCATAAGCACAAGCCCAAACATATACACATATACACAAAAATGAATACCCACATACACATGCACACATATACATACACAAACACCCATATACACACATGGGTACACGTACATGCACACAAACACAAGATAGCATGCACCCACATATGCACATGTGCACATTAACACATAGAAACACATAGAAACACATAAGAAAGCATGTGCAAGAACACATGTGCTCACACAAAAAAGCATGCAAGCATGCACACACACACACACACACATTTACACATGTGTTAATACATACAAACACATGTACACACATACACACAATTAGACACCTATGTTACTGCACTTGCACACAAGCTCATGAGCACCCATGCACACACACATGCACTAACTTGCACATAAACTTAGGCACATGTAGACACACACATACATGCCTATGCTCACACATGCACACACGCATGTAGACAAACAAAAATAAACATGGACACTCACACACACATGTAGACATGTAACCACATAGACATGCATGCATTAACACACAACATGCACACACATATATCCACACACACAAATCTAGAGAAATACACATACACATGCACACAAACATACACACAATCAAACACAAGCACACACCTACAGTCACACACACATGAACACACTAAGACAGACACACATGTTTCCACTTACCACACATGCATTCAAGCACACACATGCATACACACAAGTGCATACACACCCACACATAGACATGAATGCATAAATGCATGCACACACATATGCACAACCATACATGGACATATAAACACGTAAACATATATGCACAAACAAACACTCACACACACACACATGCACAAGCACACATAGATGCATGCATGATCATATGCAAACATGAAGACACACATTAACATACACCCAAAAATTTACACACATGCATATGCACACACACACATGCACAAGCACACATAGATGCATGCATGATCATATGCAAACATCAAGACACACATTAACATACACCCAAAAAATTCACACACATGCATATGCACACACACACAAAAGAAGATGCATAAGCATACAAACATAGGCACACACACACATGGATTTAGACACGTAGAGACACATATGCATACACACATGTAGACATAAACACACACATGGACGCACATGCACACACATGCACATGCACATGCACATGCATGCAAACACAAGTGCACACATAGACATGCACACACACACACACACAAACACTTGAATGGATATGCACACTATACACACATGCATGTACATGCACACACAAGTAGAAACACACACTCATATGCAGACATGCACAGGCACTACCACACATATACACTAGTACACACACAACCACATACATGCATACACATGCAACTACACACATAGACACACCTGCACAAGCACACACATGCATATACATACATGTATGCATGCATATGTACATGCTTACATGCACACACATAGACATGCATACATTTGGACACACTCGCATGTACACACACCTACACAAATGTGCACATGATCACATGTGCACACACATGCACACACTCCAAAATACATTCACAAATAGATGTACACACACATGTGAATCCCTACATGCACACACAAACACATACAAACACACACACACACATGTATATATGCACACACATGCACAAGCACATACATACATACAAACACACAAATGCATGCACACACAAGCACATGCATGTAAAGACACACCATCACACATGTGAACACTCCCACTCATGCATATAAACATGCACATACACACATATGTACACACACATGTGTAGTCACGCACACAAATGCACATGCAAACACACATGTATGCGCATGCAGATAGGAAAAAGTACACATACAAACACACACACATACAAAAATGTTAAAGTAAGCTTACAAACATAGATGCACACCTATGAGCTTACACAAATATGCAAATGCACACATGCATGCACAGACAAAAGGAAATACACATGCACATACATAAATAGACACACACACATGCATGCATGCACAAATGCAAACACACATGTAGACATATGCACACTAACATGCATACACACACACACAAACACACATACACATATGCACAAGTATGCACGTACACATGCACATGTAGACAAATACCAACACATACTTAACACACACGTAGATGTACACACGCATAGACACACATGCCCATATGAATGCACACATACATGAATGAACACACACATACACATGTTTGCACACATGCACAAGCCAACAAACAAATAAACACACACAAATATACACGCAAATATGCACACACACACACACATGTACAAACACAAAGATGCACTCACACACACAAACATACACATGTGTATGAATGCACACCATGCACACACACACACACACACATGCACACACACAGACATAGGCACAAACACATATGTACATGGACACACACACACACACACACCTACACACACAACCATGCATGCACACAACCATGGAAACACACAAGAATACATGCATGTACATTCTTACACACAAATGCACACAAGCATGCACATATATGCATACACCACATGCAAAATGCACATATGCATACTCACAGCCATGCGGAGATACACAAACACACACGCACCCACACTCATAAATCCGTCCACACACACCCACCCACATGTATGGACACAGATGGTAATATATACACATACATACTTGCCCACAAAGGCACATACACATGCATGTGCCCATGCATAGACACGTGTACACACAAACATGTAGACACACTCAACTAGACATGCAAACACAAATACACACACACATGTGTACTTATATGCATAAACATATGCACACACATGCTAACATATACACAGAGACACACAGATAGTGAAATATGCATGCTGTAAAGACCAACAAACACTTGTAGATTAACACATGCACAAGTACACAAACATGCACATGGACACACACACTTTCTCATATTCACACACACAGGGACACTCACACTTGCACACACACACACACACATGCACACATGTACGTAGGCACATGCATGCACACATAAACGTAAACATGCATGCACTAGCACACACACACACACATGTAAACACATGAAGACTCGTACTCACAAGGACACACTTGCAAACACATATAAATAATTATATATATGCACATGGATACACACACACACATATCAACCCACTCATGCACACACATAGAGACATGCATATACAGACCAACAAACTCTCATAGACACCCACATAGATGAACACATACATGCACGCACATGCATCAATACACATATAGATGTGTGCAAGTGTTAATTCATAGGCATGCATAGACACACACACACCACCACACACACACATGCATAGAAAAATGCACATGCAAAGAACATGGACACACACATTTAAGCACACACACACACAGAAATTCACACATATGCATGCACTAGACATGTAAACATGTAACACACATGCGCATGCATGCAAACACATAGACACGTACACTACATGTACATAGCTATACACACTCATGCACGTAAATACACATACACATACAAAACACACACATAGGTACACACATGCAAACACACATGCAAGCCCACATACACACATGAATATACTCATGCATGCATCCAAACACACACACACACACACACACATAACCACACTTACACATGCACATGCACTCAAAGCACATGCAAACATGTATAGACATGCATGCACTCACCACATGTCTACACACATAGGCACAAATTCATGCACACACATGCACACACACATATGCATGCAAATGCACATGCTGAAAGGAACTCACACACATAAACACATATAAGATCAAACATACATGCACACATAAACATGCCCTATCATTTACAAACACATACATATAAAAGCAAGCATACCTACACACATGCACCCACTAACACATACACAAGCACTTACATACATGTGCATGAACACAAACACACCTATAGAAATGCCCACACACATGCACACACACATGAAGACAAACACATGAACACAAACATACACACATTGACATGTACACACATAAACACAAGCACACACACATGATCTCACTCAAATGCATGCACACATACACACACATGTGCTCACATACACAAGCAAACAAGCACATAAGAGTATACATTCACACACATTCACGCATGCACACGCATAAACATGTAGACACACATGCAGAGGCATACAAATGGACATGTGCACATACACATGCACATGAACACTCACAAACACACACACATATACATGCACATACATGCACATTAATATACCTTGGCACACACATATGCACACACATACACATAAACACACTCAAGCACAAGCACACATTAGCAAAAAATGCACAATAACATAGACACCTACATGAATGCACACACATAAGCATGAACTCATGCATAAACATTCTTGCACACATGCATGTTCTCACTCACCCTCACACACAAGAACACATGTGTAGACATGTACACATAGCTACACTTGTAGAACCACACACGAAAACCCACACATGTAGGTACAAATACACACAAACACATAAGCATATACTTGTATATGCTCATGTATGCATGCATACCCAAAGGCACACACATAGAAACACATACAAATAGAAGCTTACACATGTAATGACACATATGTGCATGCATGCATAAACACACACACACACACATGTGCAAATGTGGACACACATGCAAACATATGGACACACTCCACACACATATAAGCACATATGCAGACACATATAAGCATACATACAAGCACATAAACATGCACACACACACACACACACACACTCATGTGTGTGTGCACACACATGCCCTTCCATTAGCACACACATACTCCCATGCACAGACATGCATGTCCACACTCACATGCACACACACCCAACTACATATGCACTTGCACAACACATGTAAAAATACACACAAGCACACACACACACACTGGCACTCACACATACATAATGATGAACACACTTGCATATGTAAATGCATGCATAACCACACATACACACATGCACATCACACTCATAGGCATAGGCTAAATGCATACACACACACACACATAGATATTAGCTCACGAACGTGCACACACACATGCATGTCTGTATTGGCATTCACAAGAATACACACATTGATACACATAAGCACACACATGTAACACACACACATGCATACGCATGCCCATACAAACACATAGGCATGCACACATGTGCATGAATGCTCACACACGCCCTTCCACATGTATGCGCACATTCATACTAACACACATGCACATAAACACACAGTCCCACTCGCAAGCACATGTACACATGCATGCACATGCACGTAAGGACAAAGACACACATACACATACACACAACTAACACACACATATAGAAGCACACATACACACGCACTCATACACTCGCACATGCATGCACATGTACACACACATGCACATAATAACAAGCACACACATGCATACACACACACATAAAGAAACATAGACATGCACACACACCCATACAGACTTAGACCTAAACACATGCACGCACACATACACAAATGTACAAACAAAAATGTGCACATGAATACATAAATGCATGCATATAAGCACATGCATATTGACTCAAACACATTATAAGATAGATGCACATGCATAGGCTCATATGTAGATGCCTATGCATACACACCCAGAAACAACAATTACATAATCACACATATAAACACAAATGAATAAGAACACATACACACACAAACACACATACATGTGCCTATGCATAAATCACTCTCCTACACACACACACAGGCATACACATATTCATAAGTGCATGCATACACACCTAAACATATGCCCACATACACGAACACATGCACAAACACAGACATGCATGCACACACATGCACAAACACATTCACACACACACACATAAAGACACATGTGCAAACACATATAAAACACACACACACACACCCACACCCATAAACACACACGTGCATACATACACACATGCACACACACAAAAACATGACATGCACCCACACACACACATGTATATACACACACAAACATGGATATACACATGTGTATACATGCATGCACACACAAACATGCCATACAAATGTGCTTGCTTGCATGCACACATGCACATTCACACATATAAGGTGCACTTACAAACACATGCAAATAGACACATGAAAAAGAACACATTCACCCACACATGCACAAAAGCACAAATGCACACACATACTCACACACATGTGCACACGTATGCATTCACATGAACACAAACTCGTATACACACTCATATACACATATACAAACATATACACACATCTACAAGCACATATACAAACACATGTCCACACACACATGCAAAAATACTCATGATGTAGTCACACCATATACACACACATAGACATGCATGCCAAAACACACATAGAAATGAATTTAGGAAGTTGCACTAGCACACACAAGCACACACATGCATACACAAATGTGAACAAATACATATGCACATAGGCATACACAAACATGTACACTAAGTGCACATAATCACATATTCACACATATAAGCACACACACACACACAAACACACATACACAATCACAAACTTGCACACACATGCATACACACACGCACACACAAATGCACACATATGTGCCCATTTGCACACACACACAAACACGCTTACACATGCATGCATTCATGCACACACACTTGCTCAAACATGTAATCACAAACACCAACACACACTTATGACACCAATACACACACACATGATTACACACGTAGGTGCACACATACTTTTATACTTGCCAACATGCACATCCTTGCACACACATAGATACATGCACACTCACACACACAAATCTACACACACACAAACATACACATGCTTACACACTTATACATGTTTGTAGGCACACACACATACACACAAAGGCACAAGCAAGCTCATACTCATACAAAAACACATGCACACATGTACAAACTCTAATGCATACACATATGAATGCAAACATGCACACACACACATGAAGAGATACATGCATGACATTCAAATGCACCCACATGTGCTTACGTGCACATGCATACGCACATGCAAGCACACACACACTTAAACCTAAACCTACACACACATGAATACATTCACACACATGCATGCACACATAAACAAAGTAGGCACACACACAGATAGACACATATGTATACACAAACACATATAAACACATACATATATGCACATTCACCTGCTCCCACACCTATCACTACACACACAGATATAAAATATGTGTGTAGATGCACACAAAATAATATGCACGCTTGCAAATGCACACACATACACATGCATACACACACTAAGAAATGTTCACACATACACATGCACACACACACATGCATGCTTAACCATACACACACACACACATCTACACACTTATGCGTGCATATACACATAGTCATGCATATAATTGTGAGCATATATGCTTGCATACACATATAAAAACTCACGCAAATACACACATAGACCAAACAAGTATGAAAAACACACACATCGATGAAAGCAAATTAACGTGCACAAATACACACACAAAAGTACATATGCACACACAAACACACACACACACCTTGTCAAACTTACAAATACACACACTTGTATGCAAATATGAACACACTTACACACCTACATGCAGACTCAAAATTATGCTCACAAATTATATACAAGCACACACACACACACATGCTCACATAAACACACACATGCACACATACACATACATAAACACAAATGCACATGCATAAGTGCACACATATAAATGCAAAAACACCCACTCACACTCATGCATATGGACACAATCACACACATGCACACACACATATACACACAAAAAGAATCATATGCACACAAATACACACAAGCACATAGGAACATGAACACATGCACACACAAGTACACACACTTCCACATGACTACATAGACACATGTGTGCATGTGCGCACACACACATGAACATGCTCACGCACAGACCCACATGCACATGCATAGGCACATGAGAATAACTAAAGTAATTTAATTTTGCCAAAACAAATCAATGAAAAGGTCACACAGGAGAAGATGCAAATTACATAGTAATAAAAATAAATCAATATAAAATATTTGAAGAAATGATATAAATTGTATAAGAAATTATATTTAAAGATACTAGAGAGATTGAGCATAACATTCTTATTTACTAAAGTAGGTACAAAAAATGTCTCACAAAACATACTAGAAGTCAATAAAAAAATATTTACAATATAAAAATGAATAATTAATTAGATAAAGCTCAATAAGATGAGTTTATTGAAATTTATTTCTTCTTGATCAGATCTTGATCAAAATTACTATGGAAACTAAAGTTAAATTAGCTTAAATAATAACAAATTATTGTTTTAATTATTAGTAGAATGTATTAAAGTAAAATAAGATAAATTGAAGAAATGTAATATAACTAAGCCAAAGCGATGTAAAGGTCATATGAGTGGTGATTTATAGTTACTTGGTAATATATCCAAATCAAAATAAAATTTTTGAAGAAAAGTGATAAATTGCATGAGAAAGGTGTATTATAAAATATTAAGGAGATCAAGGGTGACATTCTCGATTACTAAATTAGAAATGAATCAAAATATCTCATAAAACATACATAAACCAAAAAAAATATGATATTCATAAATATAAAAATTAATACTTAATTAGATAAAGCTCATCAATTAGACCATGTTTGGTATTATTGTAAATCATAAAAATAAACAATAATAATAAATAAATAAAAATTATTATTTTAGTATTAAGTTTAAATTAATGTTAAAATGAGATAAATTAAAGAAATGTAATATATCTAAATCAAAATAATGTAGAATTTTGATAATCCATAGGAAGTTTTAATAGTTTTACTAGGTAGTTTAATTCATATCATATTTAATAATTAAGGTTGCTACACTTGATGTACTTATTATTTTTTATTTGAATTTTTTAGTATAATGTATATAATTTTTTTAAATTTATTGCATTGATTTAGTTATATTATAATATAACTTTAAATCTCCTCTCATGTGATCTTTTCACTACTTTGAATTAGATATATTATATTTTTTAAATTTATCTTATTTTAACCTTAATATCCACTTACTTGATATTAGAATAAATTTTTTTTTATTTATGATTATTTATTTTTTTGATTTTCACTATTACTAAACATGGTCTAATTAACAAGCTTTGTCTAATTAAGTATTCTTTTTTATATTTTTGAATATTTTTTTTTGGGATTAGGAATGTTTTATGAGATATTTCAATTAATACCTTATTTGGCAATCAAGAATGTTATCCTAGATCTCCTTAGTACCTTGGAATGCACATTTCTAGTATAATTTATCCCTTTAATTCAAATATTTTACTTTGATTTGGTTATATTACCAAGTAACTTTAAATCATGGCTTATGTAACCTTTACATAGCTTTGATTATGTTTTATTGAATTCTTCAATTTATCTCATTTTTAGCTTTAATATATTTTTATTAAAAATTAAAATGATAACTTGTTATTATTTTTATACTAATTTAATTTTTTGTTTTCGTAATAATGATGAATGAGATCCGATCAAGACAAAACAATTTCATTGGACTTATCTTGATGAGCTTTATCCAATAATTTTTTTGTATTTTTAAATATTTTATTTACTTTAATTCTAGTAGGTTTTGTGACAATTTTTTGCTCCATCTTTTAAAACTTAGAATATTATGCTCAATCTCCTTAGTGTATTCAAATATAATTTATTACACCATTTATCTTGTTTATTCAAATATTTCATATTAATTTCATTATATTACTATATAATTTGAAAACTTTTATTATGCAACTTTTATAATGATTTGTTTTGGCTAAATTAAATTACTTTAACTTTCTCATTTTGGTATGTTTTATGAGAATTATTGATTTGTGACTAATTTGATGATCATGGATGTTGTGTTTGATCTTCTTATCATCTTGGAATGCAAGTTTCTAGTATAATTTGTCTCATTTCTATTGAGTTTTTATTTTTTAATTATATTATTATGTAACTCTAATTCTATTTTTATGTCACTTTTACATCGCTTTAATTTAGTGTATTATATTGGTTCAATTTATCTTATTTACGCTTCAATAAATATATTTACATTATATTAAAATAATAGTTTATTATTATTTATTTTTATTTAGTTTGTTATTTAATAAAAATTTCAAAATGAGATTTGATTGACACAAAATAATTTTTATTATACTTATCTTGATGAACTCTATTAAATTAAATATTTATATTTTATATTTTTAAATAATTTTTTAAGTTTTGGTATTATTTATTAGAAATTTTAATCGATGCTAGATTGATGATCAAGAATATTAGAAAGCCACTTTGGTGTATGATTTACCTTATTTTGTTTTCAAAGTTTTTGATTTTATTTGGTCTTATTTCTATGGAACTCAAAATCATTTCTCATGTCATTTTTATATTATTTTGATTTAGAGTATTATTTAATTTAAATTTTTTTAATATTTTTATTTTCTATGATTTTGACATATTTTATAAGATTTTTTGATTTATATATAGTTTGATAATTGAGGATATTACTCCTAACCTCTTTTGTATCTTAGAATACAACATTTCCATATAATTTATCTCAATTATTAATATATTTCTATTTGATATGGTCATATTAGTATGTATGTATCTATTTTCCCTTATTTGACTTTTACATCACTTTGATTCTATTTTATTATATTATTTTAATTTATTTTAATTTAGTATTAATATATATTTAGTTAATATTAAAGTAATTTATAGTTATTACTTTTGGCTATTTAATTTTGTAATTTGTATTAATTACAAATGTGCTCTAATCGAGATAAAACAAACGTTGTGTGACTTATTTTTTTTACTTTATCCAATCAAATATTCATTTTGAATATTGTTAAATATTTATTTGTTATATTGGCATATTTTATAAGATATTTTGATTTATTCCTAATTTGATTATCGTTAACAATAAACTTGACCTCCTTAGTATTTTTGAATTAACATTCCAACATAATTTGCCTCATTTCTTCAAAAGGTTTTTCAATGATTTCATTTAATAATTAAAAAATGTAATTCTCCTCTCCTATTACATTTATGTCACTTTTATTTGGTTATAATACATTAATTAAATTTATCTAATTTTAGCCTTAATATATATTTACTATATAACAAAATAATAATTTATTATTACTTATATTTTCTTTAACTTTGGTAAATCATAATAATTCCAAACTACATTCAATTGATAGGGAAGAAATTTTGTTAGACTTGTTTTAATATGCTTTATCTAATTTAATATTTATTTTTATTTTTTTAAATATTTGATTTTTTAAGATTTTGATAGATTTTGAGATTTTTGAATTTATACTAGATTAATGATTAAGGATGTTATACTCAATCTACTTTATAACTTGGAATTAAGTTTCTCACATTAATTTTTTTATTTCTTAAATTTTTTTGTTTCATTTAATTATATTACTATGCAACTTTATTTATCTCATTTCTTTAAAAATTTATTTTCTTATATTACTATGAAACTCTAATTCTCTTTTATTTGACTTCTATGTCATTTTAATTTTATTATATTACATTGGTTTAGTTTATCAAATTTAAACTTTAATATATATATATATTTACTTAATATTAAAATAATCATTTATTATTATTTAAGCATATTAAATTGTATAATTTGTAGTAATTCCAAACGTGATCTGGCCAAGATGAAATAAATATCACAGGAGTCATCTCGACATGCTTTAACAAATAAAATGTTCATTTTTTTAATGAGATTTAGTTTCGTAATTCATAATAATTCCAAAGGTGGTCCAATCAAGATGAAGAAAGCATCATTCCACTCATCTTGATGATCTCTATACTAATAAATATTCAACTTTATATTTTGATATGTTTTATTTTTTTAAGGTTTTAGCAACATTTTTAGTAATTTTGATTTATGCCTTAATTGATAGTTACCCTTATTGTTTTTGTTATCTTAGAATGAATAATTCCAATAAAACTTATCTAAGTAATTAAAAACATTAACTTTATTTAATTATATTATTATATAACTCCAAATCTCTTCTAGTGTAACATTTACTTCAATTTTGTTTCATCACATCGCTTCAATTTATCTCACTTATGATTTAACATTTATTTACTTAATATTAAATAATAATTTATTAATATTTATGCTTATTTTGAATAATTATTTTTTATATTTTTGAATATTTTATTTCCTAGGATGTTTTCATACTTCGTGAGTCATTTCAATTCCTAGTAGATTTGACAATCATATGTGTTATACAAACACGTAAACACACATGCAGACATAAACACATATACACACATAAACACTAGTAGATAGGCATACACACATGCATATGCACATGTAGACACACACAAATGCACACACATACACACACATATTAATGCATACACATAAGCAAAGACATGTGCATGCGCTTGCACATGCATAAGCACACGTGCATGCACAAACACACATATACAAACAAACACACACACACACATGCATAGGCAGGTACACATTCTTAGACTTGCACACACACACACACATGCACATACACACTTACATTTATGCCCACACATATGCTCACAAGTAGACATACACAGAACCACATTTACACACACGTATGTACATGCAAGCACATGCACATACATGCACATGTGCACCCACTGACTCACATGCACATGCACATGCACACAAACACATCCATGCAGATACACACACACAAACAAACTCATACATTCACATAGACAAAACACATACACACATGTGTATGCACAAATGCATGCACAAGTCTACTCATAAACATAGGAACTAACACACACATGCACAAATGCAAATGCACATGCACACATACATGCACATATGTGGTCAAACATACACACATATGCACACATATGCATATTCATGCATACACACACACATACATGCACACATACACATGCTCACTCAAATGCACACACTCACAAATACATGCATGAACACATACAAAAAGTACAAAAAGAGACGCACATGCAGATAAGCGCATGTAAACAAAAACACACACACACACATAGAGGCATGCACATGCACATCCATATGAACACACCTAAACAAGCTTCCAAACATACATGGATAGACACATGCATAACCACAAACACACTTGCACACACACATGTGCACATAGATGCACACACAAACTCACACACATACAAACATGCAAGCACACACACACAAAAGAATGCTCTGACTCCTAAAGGCATAAACACATGCAAACATTCATGCAGACACAAATGCATGTTTACACACATGCAAGCACCCATATCAAACCATGCAAACATAGATGCACACACAAACTCACACACATACAAACATGCAAGCGCACACACACAAAAGAATGCTCTGACTCCTAAAGGCATAAACACATGCAAACATTCATGCAGACACAAATGCATGCTTACACACATGCAAGCACCCATATCAAACCATGCACACACACACACACATACGTATAGACACACCCAAACACATGAGACTATGCATAGACATGCACACATACACGTACACACGAAGATGTGCACACACACACACACACTTGTGCATGTTTGTACACACATATGCACACACTTAAGCACACACACATAGGCGCACCTACAGATACCCTCGCACACACATGCACTCACACACACACACAAAAGTACATGCTCTCATAAACATGCACCCATATACATGCACGCACATATGCATGAACACATACACACACACACACATACACACAGAGATGCACAAGGACATAAATTCATGCATGCATGCATGTAAACATGTATACACATGCACATGCACACAAATAAAGATGCATACACACATAGACACACACTTGTGCAAGAATATATACACATAAGCACACATAAACATATGCACATGCACACATGCATTAACACACACACATGGAACCACAAACAAACACTTAAAGATAAGCACAAACATATGTATACATAAATTGACTCACACACATACATAAACATGGGTACAAACACTTGAATACACATGCAAACACATATGTACACACATCCATATAGACACATACATGCACCCATATGTACACAAAAAGGCACACACATAAACATACAAGTACACACACTCACACACACCCATAGACACATGCTGTCATAAACATGCACAAATGCACACACACACACACACATGTTGGCACATGCATGGCCGTACACACACACATGTACACATATAGACACACGCATGCACACATGCATACAAAGTTGTGCAATCAAATGCACACACATTGACACACACACATACACGCTCGCTTTCACAACTTCATGTATGCACACACTCACATTCAGACTTGCATGAATGCACACACACACACACACTTATGCACATGCATACAAATATAAGCACACACACCTACATAGACGTATGCAATCACACACCCACACTAGCACACAAATAGGCATACACACATACAAACGCATGCACTCATGTAAACATAATCTCTGACAAGCAGTTGCACACATAAACATATAAACAAACACATGTGCATGCACACATAGATGCATAAACACACACACACACACAAAATATACATAAACATGCATGTTTGCAATCACACAGACTTGCATACATACACACATGTGTTTGCACAAATCTACATGCATGAGTGCATGCCCACACATATACATGCACTTGCACACACACACACAGACATATGTATGTACACCCATATAGACACTCAGACACATAGGCACATATACTCACAAACACATGCACTCATGCACACAACCACACTTATGCACCCAAACTTGCACACACACATGCATGGGTGAACGCATGCATAATCACATCCATGTACATGCACAGACATGCTCCCACACATACTTGTGATTGCATGTGTACACACATGTTCTCATTCACAAACACACACATACACACATACAGAAATAGCCACATGCACCCACATGCATGAACACACCATCCACGTATGCACACAAACACAAAATATGCACACACATTCACATACACACACACACACACTCATAGATGCAAATGAACACGTGCACACATGCACACATGTGTGAACCTCTACACATATGCACACATGTGCAAAAAAGTATACTCACATGTACACACATGCATACACAAACACATACCCACACAAACAGACACGTACACACATAAACATATGCACACACTCACATGCAAAACACCTACACATGTATACATATGCAAACATAAATAAACACATGCACACATGCATATGTGCACACTTTTACATGCACAAATGCATACTCACATAGACACACATACATAAACTTATGCTTGCACAAATGCATCCAGTAATATACCTACGCACACATATAAGAACACACATGTAAGTGCACACATGTACACAAACAAATACACATGTAGACATATACACACATGTAGACACATAGATATGCATATAGATGCACACATGCACATGCTAACACATACACACATGGACAAGAACATACACTCACACACACACATTCATAGCCATAGGAACACACACACACACACACATTATAATCAAAGGCTCATAAGCATGAGCACACCTGTACACTCATATGCACATAGACACACACGAATGCTTACGGTTGCACACACACACACATACACATGTACACTCATGCACTCGAACAAACTCTCACACACATACACATGCACATGTACACACACATAAGAACAAACACACACACACATGCATAAAAAGGTGCACACATAAATGCTCACAAATAGATATGCACACATGTATTCCAATGCATGCAGATATAAATGCACGAGCACAAACAAACACTTGCAAACATACACACACACATGCACACATGCAAACACACACACACACATCGACAACACATGTAGATATTCACATACATACACACATGTACACACATGCACATGCACATGAACACACACAGATGCACACACACACACACACATACATGCACCTAAGCACTCATAATAATATGCACACACTTGCACACGTGCACATGCACATACACTTATATGCACACATGCACAAACACACATAGAAATAAGTACATATGCATGCAAACACAAACACTTATAGACATGCACATATACACACATAGACATCACACACCTGTACACATACACACAAACACAAACATGCACAAGCACATAAGCACATGCACACACAGATGCATGCACATGGACTCACACATATAAACATGCTCATAAGAATATGTACCCATACTAATACACTCAAATGTGCACATATACATATACACACACACACATACATACACATACACATACACAAACACATGCACATACATATGCACATTGACACACATGCAAATACACATAGGTATGAACACACACCCATGCAAAAACACACCCACAAGCACACACATGCATACACACAGGCATATATGCACATGCACACACTTATGCACACACATGCATGCACCCATACATATGAGTGCATAAGCACATGCTCAAACATACAAACACACACACAAACATGAAAATCCACACGTACATGCATGCACATACACCCACATGTGCACATGGGTGCACATACACACACAAACACAAGAAAGCATGTACCCACATGTGCACATGTGCTTATGTGCACAAGCAAAAATACTCAAGAAAGCATGCACACAAACATGTGGACTCACACAATCATGCATGCACACACACACACACACACTCACACACACACAACTAAACACTTTTGCTCCTACACATGTGCAAAAGCACACATGCACCCATGTAAATGCATTAACCTGCACATAAACTCAGGTAGATATGCACACTAGACACACACACACGTAGACATACAAAAGCATGCATGTATGCACACACATGAAGACATGTACCTACATAGACATTGATGGACTAACACACACACATGGACACACATTTATTCGTTCACACAAATAGAGATCAACATGCACACACAGATACACATAATCAAACACAAACAAACACCTACATGCACACCCACATGAGCACACACACATACATATGTTCTTACTTGTTACACATGCATTCATTCATGCACACACATGTATGCACACAAGTACACACAAGCACACACAAAAATAAATGCACAAATGCATGCACACACATATCCACAACCATACCTGGACATACACACTCACACACACATACATATAAGAACAAACATACGCTCACACACACATATGCATAAGCACACATAGACGCATGCATGCACATATGAAAACATGAACACACACACATTGACATAAACCAACACATTCACACACATGCATATGCACACACACACAAACAAAGATGCATAAGTAGAAAAACATAGGCGCACACACACCCACACACTCGTGTAGACACACACACACACACTCACACATGTAGACATAAACACACACATATGCACATGCATACAATTGCACAAACACATGCACATGCATTCACACACACACACACACGTATGCACATGCACGCAAACACACAAATATACACACATGTACACCCACACATGTGTGCATAAGCACACACATAAACACAAACACATAAACACAAACACATGCATACACGTGAACACTCACATATACATGTATACATAAACCCACACACATAGATGCACAAAGATATATACATGTATGTACAACCAGATGCACACATATATGTGCACACACACACATAAATAGATAGACACATACATACACATATGTGTGCACACACACACAAACACAAGAAAGCAAGCATCTACAAACACGCATGTGTGCATGTACTCACACATAAACACACAAGAAAGCACACAAATGCTCACATAGATGCACTTATGCATGCATACATGCCCACACACATGCAAGCACTCATAGACATATGCACACATTCACATAGGCACTAGTGCACATGCACACTTACATTGACATGGACAAACACTTGCACATATAAAAGCTCACTCACATACATACTTACGATTGCACACATACGCACAAGCATGTAAGCACACACACGCATGGACACACACTCACTCATGCACTCACACAACACAGACACACACATACACACACACATGCACACAAACATGCAGATATGTACGTGCACAAAAACACATACACACACACATGCTTTGATACACTAGCACACATGCACATTCACTTCCAAACACATGACACAACCACTAAAAAACATGCACACATATGTAGGTGCAGTAGAGCACACACAAACACATAAATACATGCACTCACATGCATAATTAAACACAATCATGCAAGCATTGGCACACACACATCAACACACTCATAGATATGCGCCCATATACATACACACACACACACACACACACCTATTCAAGTACATATGCATGCACACACACACACTTAAACTCCTAAACACACTTGCACACACACTAAGATGCACACAAATGTAGTTACATGCACACAAATATAGAATAACACAGGCACATATACACATATAGACCTACACACTCTCTAATACACACATATGTATGCACAAGCATGTACAAACAAACCTACACACATGAACACACACACACACTCACTCACACATGCACAACTATACACAACATATCCACACAGACACAAAAACACACACATATGCATAGCAAAATAGACATGTATGCACACACATTTGCATACACACCTGTTGACTTGCACACATGCACCTTTACATACACACACACATGAAGAGACACACAAGTGTGTACCCAAATGTATGTATGCACTCACACACACAAGCACACACATCAACACACACACACATACAAATGCATACATGCATAAGCACACACATGTAAACAATCCCTCATGCAAGTGCACACTCTTACACATGCACATAAAAACATGTTTGCACACATATAGGTACATACACATGCATAGTCACACACACATATGCACATGCATACCCACACACACACACACACACACACACTCCCCATACACAAATGTAGAAACATGCTTATGAATATGCACACACACATACACCCACACATGCACATGCAAAAGCACACATTCATGCACAAATAAGCAAATACACATGCACATAGATAAATACACACACACATGCATGCACAAACTCACACACACACACAAAGAAATTTGCACACCAACATTCACAAATGAACATAGACACACACATATGCACATACACACACAGATACACATGCACACACATAAGTACACATGCACAAGCACATAAATGACAACACATACTCATACACATGTAGTTGCTCACAGACATACACACCCACATAAATGCACACATATGTGAACGTACACACACACACATATGCATGAACCAGCAAACAAATAAATGCACACACACATAGATATACACATGTATGCATATGCATACACACACATATATGCACAAACACAAAGATGCACTTACACACACAAACACACCCATGTGCATGAATGTACGTATGTATATAGACAAACCCATACATATAATAACATGCACACACATATACATAGGCACGAACATAAGCACAAACACACACAAGGACATGTACACACACCTATACACACAACCATGCAAACACATAAGCATACATGCATGTACGTCCTTGCACACACTCACATGCACACAAGTATGAACATACATGCACATACACATACAAATACACACATGCATGCACACACCCAAGAATAGACACACACGCACACACACACTCTCTCTCTCTCTCATAAATCCATCCATGCATACACACACACACACACACACCCATCTACATGCATCCATACAAATGCTTACATACAGACATACATACTTGCCCACAAAGACACACACACACACACACACACGCATGCACCCATGCTTAGATGTGTGAAAATGTGCATACAAACACACTAAACCAAACATGTAAGCACACATGCATACGCACATACATACTCATATGCATACACATATACACACATATGCTCACTTACACATGCACACACATAAAATAGTCAAATATCCATGCATATAAAAACATAAAAACATAAAAACATATGTTCTTGCACATAAAAACATGTACAAACGTAACACACATGCACAATAATACAAATATGCACCTACAAATGCACACACGCACATATTCATGCATGTACATAGGCACATGCATGCACACATAGACATAGACATGCATGCCCTAGCACACACACACATACACGTAATACACATAGAGCCATACTCACATGGACACTGTCACAAACACATATGAACAATTAGATATATGCACATACATGCACATGCAAACACTTGAACATACACAGCCCTACTCATATAGGCATATAGAGACATGCACATACACATCGATGAACTCCCATATATACTCATATAGACAACATATACACACACATATGCATCCACACACATATAGATTTGTGCAAGTGTAAATTCATAGTCACACACATACATATGCATGCACAAATACTCACACACCTTCACAAACACACACACACACCACATATACACATAGACATGCATAGACAAACACACATAGAAGCACATGGACACACACACAAACTTACAGACATGCATGCACTAGACATGCACACATGCAACACACATGCACATGAATGCATAAACACACATATACGTACACTGCTACACACAGTCATGCACATAAATACATGCACACATGCAAGAACATATAGGCACACCCATGCACATAGGTGTGAACACACATACAAGAACAAATATGCACACATGAATACACATATGCATGCATGCACTTGCACACACACATACCCACACCCACACACGCACATGCACACAAAGCACACACAAACATGCACAAAGATGCTTGCATGCACACATGTTTGCACACACAGACACACATGCATGCATACAAAAACACACATATACATACACATGCACATGCACATGCTAATAACTACTCAGACACATAAATATACATGCATTAATAAACAAAAACACATACAAGATGAAACATACACATAAAAACCCTCATATACAAACACACAAATATAATAGCTTACATACATGCACACATGCATGAACTAGCACACATGCAAGCACTCATACGCATGTGCGTGAACACAAACAAACATGTAGAAATGCCCACCCATATCGCAACAAACATGAACACGAGCGCACACACATATGCACACACATAAGCACAAGCACACAATATTGCAAGCACACACATGATCTCACTTAAATACATGCACATATACACACTCATGTGCTCACATACATAAGCACACAAGCACACATGAGCATACATTTACACACACATGCACATGCACACACACACACACACACATGTAGACAAACGTGCACAAGCACACATACGAATGCGCACATACACATGCACACGTAAACCCACAACCACACACATGTATACATGCACACACATGCACACATGCATTGACAACATACACACACACACAACGTACACATAAACACAACCAACCACATGAAGACATGAGTGAACACGCACAAACACATACACATATACATATACACACACACACACACAAGAATGCACTCATGTAGATGCATGCTTGAACACATGCATAACACACACATAAGAATACGTGTAGACACATTCACACACCTACACACATAGAACCACACAAGAAAACCTAGACATGTTGGAACAAATACACACAAACATGTAAGGACACATTCATATGCACTCACACATGCATGCTTACCCCAAGCAACACACACACCAAAACAAATAACCTAGACATATAGATAGATGCTTACACATACATTGAGACATATGTGCATGCATGCATAAACATACACATACAGACGTGCAGATGTGGACACCCATGCAAACACACTAACACACACCACACACACGTAAGCACATACATAAACATATATAAGCACAAATACAAGCATGCAAAAATGCACGCACTCACACACGTGCACACACATGCCCGTGCATCGATACACACACTCCCATAAACAAATATGCATGCATACACTAACACACATAGACTCACATACCCGCCCAACTACACAAGCACATATGCACACATATGTACAAATACAAACATACACACACACACACAAAGATGAACACATTTGAATATGTACATGCAAGCACAAACACACATATACGCATGAGACACACGTATAGGCGTACAAACACCTAAGCCAACAGACATGCACACACACATATACACATGCACACATATGAACTCACAAACATTCACATGAATGCAAACACACACACATGCATACACATGTAGACAGGCAAGCACACACACACATGCTTGCACATGCCCATACAAGCACACAAGTAAGCACACATGAGCATGAATGCACACACATGCCCTTCCACACACATGCATAAACATGCTCACATATGCACATAAACAAACATACACACACACACATAGACACACATGCAAGCACATGCACACATTCAAGCACATGCATATATGGAAAAAAACATACACATACGTGCAGACAACCATATATAGAAGCATGCACAAACACACACATACATTCATGCATGCATGGAAACAAACACACACACATGCTCACAATCACAAATACATAAATGCACATGTATACATACACACACATAAGGAAACACACAGACATGCACAGGCACTCACGCAGACTTGCACATAAATACATAGGCACACACACATGCAAAACTATACACACACGAATGTGCACATGAAAACATAAATGCATGCATAGAAGTAAATGCAACCATAGATAAACACATGCAGTGACACACATGCACATATGTAGGCATGCACATAAATTCCTATGCACACACATCTACAACAACACACACCAACACACACATTCACAAATGCACAAGCACACACACACACATACATGCACCCATGCACACATTGCTCTCTCGCACACACATGCATAAACTCATTCACAAGTGCTTGCATACACACCCACACACAAGCCCACACACACAAACACATGCACACACACATGCACAAACCCATGCACAAAGACAAACACAAACATAAAGACACACAAGAACACCCATGTAAAACACACACACACACCTAAAAACAAACAGGTGTGAACATACATGCACAAACGCACGTAGAAATACACATACTCACACAAACACATGCACATGCACATGCACATATGTGTAAACATACACGCACAAACAAACATGCCCATACTCATGCTCACACATGTGCATGCATACAAACATACCTATATAGATGCACTTGCATACACATGCACATGCACACATGTAGACATGCACATAGACATTCACACATGCATGCACATACACATACATAGTTGCACATGTACAGAAACACATGCACATAGATACACATGCATATGTACACATGCACCCACACATGCACACAAGCAGACTTGCACACAAATGCATTCACATGCACAAAAACTCACACATACTGATATACATGTACAAAAACGTATACACATGTGCACACACACACATGTAATCACACCCACATACACACATGTACACATGTATGCTCAAACACACATAGGAATGCATAGAAACACATGCATACAAACTTCCACACACAAGCACACACATTCACACACAAACATGAACACATAAATGCACACATAGGCACACACAAACACACACATATGCACATATACATGAACACACACACACACAAACACTCTTACACAATCACAAACCTACACACACACACAAGCACACACAAATGCACACACATATTCTTATAAGCATACATGCATACTTGCACATACATGCATTCACACACACACACTTGCTCACACATGAAATCACAAACACCAACACATGCTTACACACACAAACACACCCACACATGCACACACACATGGGTGCACACACACACACACACACACACACACTTACTCACTCTCCAACATGCACATGCTTGCACACACAAGACAGAAGCACATGCACACACACAAACCATCACACACATATAGATATGCATGCTTGCACACTTGCACATGTTTGTAGACACACACATACACAAACATGCATAAGAAAGCTCATAGCCAAATATACACACATGAACATACTCACACACACCCAAATTATGATGCATATATGCAAGCATATGTGAACACACACATGAAGAAATATACACACGTGTGCACTCAAATGCATCCATGCATGCATACATAGACTTACACACACACACATACACCTAAATCGATGCACACATGAACACACACACACATGCTCACACCCACACGAACCCCTTGCTTGGATAGCACACACACACATGCACATGTGCACAAAGCATGCATGCACATACACAAAGGCACATGCACACACACATAGACACATAAATGAATACAAACACTTATACACCCACTCACAAACCTACCCCTACACATACAAACATGCACACATAGACACACACTTGCATTGAAATGCACACATAAATAGACAAATAAAAGCACACACATATGCATGGATGCATAATGCTCACACATGCACATATATACACACACTTGCATATACATGCACAAACATGCACACACATACACATAATCATGCTCATAATTATGAGCACATATGCCCACACACATATATAGACACTCACACACATATGCACACAAACCACACATGGATGCAAAACATGCACGCGATGCAAGAAAACTAATGTGTACAAGTACATGTACAAAACTACATCTGCACACAAAAACACACACACACACACTTGCTCAAACTCACAATGCACACTTATATGCAGACATGAACACGAACACACTAGTACACACACATAAACACAAAATTATGCTCATACAAATACGTGCAAGAGAATGCACACCACATAAGCATGCACATGCTTACATGTAAACATGCATGGACACACACACATACACATGAATTGGTACAAATGCACATACAAAAAAACCTATGCACACTCACGCATATGCATACAGTCACACACATGCACACACACATATGCACACAAAATGAACCACACACACATTCACTCATGCATGCAGGAACATGAACATATGCACATGACTACATAAATGCATGCGAACACAAACACATGAACATGCACATGCACACATTAGCACACACATGCATGAAAACAGGAGAATAATTGAAGCAATGTAAAGGTCATATAAAAGAAGATTTTAAATTACATAATAATATAAATACATCAATTTAAAATATTTGAAAAAAATAAAATAAATTATATAAGAAATTATATTTGAAGATAATAAATTGATTGAGCATAATATTCTCATTTTTAAGAGTAGACACAAAACAAAATATCACATAAAGCCTACTAGAACTCAAGAAAATAAAATATTTTAAAATACAAAAATGAATAATTAATTAGACGAAGCTTATCAAGATAAGTCCAATGAAATTTACTTTTTCTTGATTGGATATCGATCTAAATTACTACAAAAATCAAAGTTAAATTAGCATAAATAATAAAAATTATTATTTTAATTTTTTGTAGTAATATATTAAATTTAAAATGAGATAAATTAAATAAATGCAATAAAGCTAAACCAATGTGATGTAAATGTCACATAAGTGGTGATTTAAAATACATGATAATACTACCAAATCAAAGTAAAATATTTGAAGAAAATTAATAAATTATATGGGAAAGATGCATTTTAATTATACTAAAAAGATTGTGGGTGACATCATTTATTTTCAAATAAGACATGAATCAAAATATCTCATAAAACATGCCTAAACAAAAATAGATATTCAAAAATATGAGAATGAATACTTAATTTGATTGTGCTCATAAATTAGACTTTATTTGATATTATTATAAATAATAAAAATAAATAATATATAAATAGAAATTATTAGTTTAGTATTAAGTAAGTATATATTAAAGTTAAAATAAGATAAATTGAAAAAAATATAATATATTTAAATCAATGTAGTTTAAGGTTTTGGTAATTCATAAAAAGTTTTCACTACTTTAAACGATATTTTAATTCATATCATATTTGATAATCAAGGATGCTACACTCAATGTACTTACTATTTTTTAATAGAAAGTTATATAATAATTTATTTGATTTCTTTTTATTTGTTGCTTTGATTTAGTTATATTGTTATGTAACTTTAAATCTCCTCTAGTGTGACCTTTACACTACCTTGATTTAGATATATATATTTTTTCAATTTATCTAATCTTAATTTTAATATATAATCACTCAATAATAGAAAAATAATAATTCATTTATTTATAATTATTTATTGTTGTGATTTATAGTATTACCAAACAAGGTCTAATTGATGAGTTTTATCTAAGTATTCAATCTCAAATTTTTGAATATTTTATTTTTTTGAGATTAGGTATTTTTTATGAGATATTTCAATTCATAGCTTATTTGACAATCGAGGGTGTTACTCTCAATCTCCTTATGATTGAGGAATGCGCATCTCTAGTATAATTTATCACCTTTTGTTAAATATTTCACTTTGATTTGGTTATATTACCATGTAATTTTAAATCACCACTAATGCGACCTTTACATAGCTTTGGTTTGGTTTTATTGAATTCTTCAATTTATCTCATTTTTAGTTAATATATTTCAACTAAAAATTAAAATAATAATTTATTATTTTTTTATAATAATTTAACTTTAGTTTTTGTAATAATTATGAATGAGATTCAATAAAGACAAAATCAATGTCATTGGAATCGTCTTGATGACCTTTATCCAAAAACAATAGTTTTTATATTTTTAAATATTTTTTCTTTAAGTTTAGTATGCTTTATGAGACATTTTTTGTCCCAACTTTAACAAATGAGAATATTTTGCTTGATCTCCTTAGTGTCTTTGAACATAATTTATTATATATTTTATCTTATTTCTTCAAATATTCTACATTAATTTTTTATGTTATTATATTATTTGAAATCTTCTCTTATGTGACTTTTACAATGATTTATGTTAGCTAAATTATATTACTTTAGTTATCTCATTTTGGCATGGTTTATGAGAAATTTTAATTTATGCCTAATTTGATGATTGTGGATATTGCACTTGATCTTCTTAGTATCTTTGAATACAAGTTTCTAATACAATTTGTCTCACTTCTTTTAAGTTTCATTTTCATGTTATATTATTATGTAACTCTAATTCTATTTTTACGTCACTTGTGCAACACTTTGATTTTATATATTAAATTGATTCAATTTATATTATTTATGATTTAATATATATATATTTATATTATATTAAAGTAGTATTTTATTATTATTATTTTTTATTTACTTTATTATTTAGCAAAAATTCTAAAATGAGTTTCGATCGACACAAAAAAATTTTCATTGTACTCATCTTAATGAGCTCTATTCAGTTAAATATTAATATTTTATATTTTTAAATAATTTGTTTTTTAAGGTTTTGATATATTTTATGAGACATTTTAACTAGTGCTAGATTTGATGATCAAGAATATTAGAAAGTCTCTTTCTTGTATGATTTACCCTATTTTGTTTTAAAAGTTTTTGATTTTATTTATTTTTATTTTTATGCAAACTCAAAATCTTTTCTGGTGTCATTTTTACATTACTTTGATTTGGTATATTATATTATTTTAATTTATCTTATCTTAATTGTAACATATATTTACTAAATATTAAAATAAAAGTTCATTATTATTTTTTGTTATTTAATTTGATAATTTGTAGTACTTTCAAATAAGGAACAATCGTGATAAAATAAATATCATCAGACTCATCTCAATGGGCATTATTCAAATAAATATTTATTTTAATATTTTTAAATATTTTAATTTTCAAATTAATTTATCTCTTTTCTTCAAAAATTCTATTTGATTTGGTCATATTATTATGTATGCATATATTTTCCCATACCTGACTTTTACATCACTTTGATTTAATTTATTTTATTTTATTTTAATTTATCTAACTTTAGTATTAATCTATATTTACTTAATTTTATAAAAATATTTTTTATTATTAATTTTTATTTACTTTCGAAATTTGTATTAATTACAAATTAGTTTGAATTGAAATAAAATAAATATTATTAGACTCATCTATTCTTACTCTATCTAAACAAATATTCATTTGGAATATTTTTAAATATTTATTTATTATATAGACATATTTCCAAATATTCATTTGGACTCATCTATTCTAACATAATTTGTCTTATTTCTTCAATTAGTTCTCACTGAGTTTATTAAATTACTAGTTCTAATTCTACTCTATTGTTACACTTATGTCACTTTAATTTGATTATATTATATTGCTTAAATTTATCTAAATTCAGCCTTAATATTCAAAATAATAATTTATTATTATTTATATTTATTTAATTTTTGTAAATCATAGTAATTTTGGACTACAATCAATTGAGATGAAAGAAACATTATTAGACTTTTTCATATGCTCTATCTAATTGAATATTTGTTTTTATATTTTTAAATATTTTATTTTTTAGGATTTTAATGTAATTTTTGAGATATTTCAATTCGTATTAGATTAATGTTTAAGGATGTTATACTTAATCTACATTGTAACTCAAAATGCAACTTTCCTACACCATTTTTCATATTTCTTTAAATTTTTTTTATTTTACTTTGTTATATTTTACGTAACTCTATCTATCTCATTTCTTAAAAAGTTTATTTTGTTATATTATTATGAAACTCTAATTCCCTTTTAACTTTTATGCCATTTTAATTTTGTTATATCACATTGCTTCTATTTATCTAATTTTCTTTTTAATATATATATTTTAATATTAAATAAAAATTTATTGTTATTTAAGTATATTAGATTTGTAATTCATAGTAATTCCAAACATGGTCTAATCAAGATGAAATAAATATTGTTGTACTCATCTCAACAAACTCTAAGAAATTAAATGTTAATTTTTAATGATATTTAGTTTTCTAATTCATAATAATTCCAAAATTGTTCTAATCAAGATGAAGAAAGCATCATTCCACTCATCTCGATGATCTCTATCCTATTAGATATTTATCTTTATATTTTGAAATGATTTATTTTTTAAGGCTTTGGCATAATATTCCACTAATTTTTATTTGTACTTTATTTGATAATAAAAAGTGTTACACTTAATCTTCTTATTATCTTAGAATTAATAATACCCATACAACTTATCTAATTTATTAAAAATGTCTGCTTTTATTTAACTATTATATAACTCTAAATGTCTTCTCATGTAACATTTACATTACTTCAATTTGGTTTCACTACAACACTTCAATTTATCTCACTTAAGATATAACATATATTTACTTAATATTAAGGTAATACTTTATTAATATTTATGCTTATATTATCTTGTAATTTATTGTAACTTAAAATGAGATCCAATCTAGATAAAAAAATTATCATTAGACTCATCATGGTGAGCTCTATCCAAGTGAATAATTATTTTTATATTTTTGGATATTTTATTTCCTAAGATTTTTGTATGCTCTATGAGTCATTTTTATTCAAAGTAGAATTGATAATCATTGGTTACACTTGATTATCTTAATATCTTTGAATAAAACTTTCACATGTAATTTATCTCACTTCTCAAAATGTTTAATTTTATTTGGTTGTACTACTATGGAAAGTCTAATTATCATCTCATTTAATTATTACATGACTTTTATTTTTTGTTATTAAATTAATTTAATTTATCTTATTAGCTTCAATAAATATATATATTTACTTATTACTGAAATAATAATATATTATTATTTATTCTTAATTATTTTGATAATTTGAAATAATTCAAAATGAGTTCAATCGAGATGAAACAAATGTTCTTAGACATGTCTCAACGAGATCCATCAAATTTAATATTTATTTTTATATTTTAAAATATTTATTTTTTCTTGAGTTTTATAAATTTTTTGAGATATTTCCATACATGCTACGTGTACCTTGGGATATAACTTTTCCTTATAATTCGTGTCATTTTTTCAAATATTTCATAATCATTTTGTTATATTACTATGAAACTATAATTCTCTCTCATGTGACCTTTTCATTGATTTAATTTTGTTATTTTTCATTACTTTAATTTAACTTATTATAGCTTTAATATATGTTTAATTAAAATTAAAATAATAAAATTTTTATTTATTTATTTATTTTGGTAATTCATAATAATTCAAAATGTTGCTTGATATAAATAATGGAAATATTAATAGTCTCATCTCAATGAGGTTTATCTAATTAAATATTTATATATATATATATATATATTTAATATTTTATTCTTTTAATTTTGGCACACTTTTTGAGTGTTTAATTTGTACCCAATTTAATGATCAAGGATGTTACACTCAAATCTCCTTAATAACTTAAGATTTTATTTTTTTAGTAAAATTTATCTAATTATCTAATTTTTTAATTAGGCTATATTACTATGTTGCTGCAAATATCCTAGAATGTTGCCCTTACATCATTTTGATTTTTTAATATAACTTTGATTCAATTTATCTCATTCCATCTTTAGTATGTTTTTAGCTAATTTGAAAATAATAATTTCTTACGATGTAAGCTTGTGCATTTTTTGTAATTTGTTGTAATTTTGGAGGTGCTCTTATCAAGATAAAATAAACATCATTTAAATATCACAATGGACTTTGTCTAGTTAAATATTCGTTTCTATATTTTTTAATATTTTATTTTCTAGTGTTTATCATGTATTATAAAATATTTTGATTTTACGAACAAAAACATTACACTCGATCTCTTTAGTATAATACAATATAACATGTAAAATTTATCTTATTTCTTAAAATATTATAATTTGGTTTGATTATATTAATATGAAGCTCTGGTTCACCTCTTATGTGACCTTTATATTACTTTGATTTGGATATATGATATTACTTTAATTATCTCATTTGATGTTTATTTTATATTTGTTAATATTAAAATAATAATTTATTTTTATTTATGCTTATTTACTTTAGTATTAGTAGTATTTGAAATAGGGTTTGATTGAGACAAAAAATGTCATTAACATCTTGATGAGCAATTTCTATTAAATATTAGTTTTTTAATATTTTTAAAATATTTTATATTATAGAGTTTTGGCATGCTTTAAAAGCTATTTTTATATGACTTCATCATATAATTTATTTCAACTTTCAAAAGTTTTTCTTTGGCTCACTTATGTTACTATGTAACTCTAATTCTCATGTCTTAAGATATTTACATCACTTTGTTTTGGTTTATTATGTTACTACAATTTATCTCATTTATATTTACTTAACATTAAAATCATAATTTATTATTATTTATGTTAACTTCTTTGAAATAATAATTACAAATAAGGTTCAATTGAGATGAAATAAGTATTATTCAACTCTTTTCAATAAGCTCTATTTAATTTGAAATTTATTTATATTTTTTTAGTTATTTTGTTTTGTATAATTTTGGCATTGTTAATGAGGTATTTAATTTTGTGTAAGATTTGATAATCTAAGGTGTTATATTTATTCCTGTTTGTATCTTAAAATATAAATGATGTTTACGTACACTTAAATTGGTTATATTACTTTGCTTCATTACATCTTATTTTAACTTTATTATATATTTACTTAATATTGAAATAATATTTTGTTATTATTTATGCTTATTTACTTGTGACGTTTAAATGTCTCATATATATTTTTTCAAATAGTTTCACATTGTGACGTTTGCATCACTTAGATTTGGTTATATTATATTGATTTAAGTTTACAAAATTTATTCTCAATATATATTTTATTAATATTAAAATAATAATTTGTTTTTCTACTTCACTATAATTCCAAATGAGGTCAGATCAAAATGAAGCAAACATTATTAGTCTCGTCTCGAGGAGCTATGTCCAATTTAAAATGCTTTTTTATATTTTTAAATAATATATTGTTTAGGCATTTTGCATGCTTTATGAGACATTTGGTTAGTACTGAATGTGATGATCGAGAATGTTACATTCAATCTCCTTAGTATATTGGAATGCATATTTCACATACAATTTATCTCATTTAATCAAAAGTTTTATTTTTATTTCTTTATACTATCTAACTCTCACTCCAATCTCATGTGACCAAATGACATTGATTTGGTAATATTACATTATTTTAATTCATCTCTTCTAAACTTTAATACCTTTTTACATAATATTAAAAATAATAATTTACTATTATTTATTGTTATTTACTTTAGTAATATATAGTAATTCTAAGCAACATCAAATTAAGACCATTAAAATTTCATTGGAGACATCACAATTATCTCTAACAAATTAAATTTTCATTTTAATATTTTTAGATATTTTATTCATGATTATTCTTATATACTTTACTTGACATGTTGATCATACTTGACATGGTAATTCGGGATTTCTTATGGATATCCTTAGTAGGCTGGAATGCAAACTTCTGATATAATTTATTACATTTCTTGAAATTTTTTTCTTTGATTTAATTGTACTAAAATATAACTCTAAATCTATTACCATGTGACTTTACATCAATTAGATTTAAATATATTACATTTCTTAAATTTATCTCATTTTATCTGTAATCTAAATTTATGTGACATAAAATTAATTATGTATTATTATTATTTAAGCTAATTTATTTTGTAATAAGTAGTAATTTAGACTGAGGTCTAACTAGCAAAAAAAGTTAATGTAGTTGGACTTGACTCATCAAGTTATATCTAATTAAATATTTATTTAAATATTTTTAAATACTTTATTTTCTATGAATTTGACATGCTTTAAAAGTCATTTTGAATCATACCTTATTTAAGAAACAAAGATGTTACAGTTTATCTCCTTAGTCTTTTTGAAATACAAGTATCTCATTAAGTTTATCATATTTCTTCAAAATATTTTTACTTCAATTTTGTTATATTGCAATGAAGGTTTAATTCTCACTCATGTGACCTTTATATTGCTTTGATTTAGTTATTTGTTATTATTAAAATAATAGTATATCATTATTTATGCTTATTATCTTTGGTAATTCATAGATATTCTGGATGAGAAACTATTGAGATAAAAAATTATCATTGGGCTCATCGTGACAAGCTCTATCTAATTGAACATTTATTTATATAGTTTGAAATATTTTATTTCAAACCTTTTGGCTTATTTTAAAATAAAGTTTGATTCACATTTCATTTAATGATCAAGGACTACTATTAATCTTCTTGGTTTGTTGGAATGCTACATTTTTGCACAATTTAACTGATTTCTTTAAATTTTTGTTTTGATTTTGTTATATTACTATGAAAGTCTAATTTGACACTTATGTGTCCTTTATTTTTTTTATTTTCTTGTAATATATTTCTTCAATTTAACTTATTTTAGCTTTATTATCAATTTATATTTCTATTAAAATAATAATTTATTAAAGTATTTTTTAAATGTTTTTTACAATTCATGACAATTATAAAGAAGGTCTAATAGAGATGAATAGACATTATTTAACTCATCTTGATGGGTAACATTATATTAAATATTTATTTCAATATTTTATAATATTTTAGTTTCCAACATTTTTGCATTCTTTACATAACATTTTATTTTGTATCAAACTAAATGATCGATGACACTGTACTTGACCTTCTTGTTATCTTGTAATGTAATTGTTTTGTATAATGTTTCTCATTCCTTAAAATTTTTATCTTTTATTTGGTTATATTATTATTAAACTCTAAATCTTCACTAATGTGACCATTACATCACTTTGATTTGATCATATTACATTAGTTTGATGTTTCTCATTTGAAATTTAAAATATATTTACTTAATATTAAAATAATAATTTCTTATTATTCATGATTATTTACTTGGTACTTTGTAGCAATTCCACACAAGTTTTGATTGAGATGAAGCAAACTTAATTAGACTCATCTCTATAAGCACTATCTAATTAAATATTCGTGTCTTTGTTTTCAAATATTCCATTTTATATGATTTTTGCATGTCTTTTAAATATATTCATGTCGTACTTGAGTTAATGATCAGGATATTACACTCAATCTCATTAACATCTAGAATGAAACTTTTTTTGTATAATTTATCTCATTTTTTCAAACTTTTACTTTGATTTGGTTATGTTACTATAATATTATTAATCACATCTAGTGTGACATTTGCTTTCCTTTAAATTACTTATATTATATTTCTTTGATTTATATAATTTTAGTAATAATATATATTTACTTAATGTTAAAATAATAATTAATTATTGTTTATGCTTATGTTTTATATTTATAGTAATTCATAATGAGGTTTGACTGAGATAAAAAAAATATTGATTGACTCATCTTGATATGCTTTGTCCAATTTAATAGTCATCTTTATATTTTTAAATATTTTAGTTTCTAAGGTTTAGGTTGGTTCATTACACAATTCAAATCATACCTTATCTTACGAATGAGGATGCTACAATCTATTTTTATTTATGTTAATTTACTTTGATAATTTATAATTATTCTAAGTGAGCTTCGATCAAGATGAAACAATTGTCATTACTCTTAACTCAGGACAAGCTTTATCTAATTAAATATTTTTAAATATTTTGTTTTCTTTATTTTGGGTAGCTTTACTTGACATTTTGACTTGTGCTATATTTGACGATTGAGGATCTTACCCTTGGCCTCCATTGTTTCTTAGAATGT
The DNA here is from genome assembly GCA_023846275.1 of Vanilla planifolia. Lineage (NCBI taxonomy): Eukaryota > Viridiplantae > Streptophyta > Magnoliopsida > Asparagales > Orchidaceae > Vanilla > Vanilla planifolia. The sequence goes on along the minus strand of JAIUJO010000223.1, from coordinate 845,797 downwards.
AACTTTATCACACTATTTTTTTGATTTCTTCAAATGTTTCACTTTGATTTGGTTATAACCACATAACTCTAAATCACCACTCATCTGAAGTCTATATTGCTTTGTTTTTTTTTGTAATACATTGCTTCAATTTATCTTATTTAAGGTTTATTATGTATTTAGAAAATATTAAAAAATAATTTGATGTTTTTTGCTTATTTAATTTTGTAATTCACTATAATTACAAATGAGATCTAATAATGATAAAAAAGTCTTTAGGCTCATCCCAAAGAGCTCTATCTAATTAAATATTCATTCGATATTTTTAAATATTTTATTTTCTTTTATTGGACATACTATCTTAGATATTTTGAATCATAGTTAATTGATGATCAAAGAAGTTACACTCGATGTCCTTAGTATCCTTTAGTATAACTTGCAAACTTTATCTAATTTCTCCAAATGTTTTGATTTATTTTGGTTATATTGTTATGAAATTTTAACTCCACTCCTGTATGACCTTTATATTGCTTTGATTTGGTTGTATTATATTTCCTTATTTTACCTAAATTAAACTTCACATTTATTTACATAATATTAAAAATAATTTATTATTATTTATTTTCATTATTCATAGTAATTTCAAATGAGGTCTAATTAAGAAGAAATAATTACTGTATCATTCTTTTCGATGTGCTTTATTAAATTAAGTATTCATTTTAGTATTTTCAAATCATTTATTTTTTAGGATCTTTATATAGTTTACAAAAATTTTAATTTGCACTTGATTTGATAACTGAGGATGTTATACTCGATCCTCTTATAATATGGGATGCTACTTTCATGCATAGTTTATCTTATTTCTTTAAAGTTGTTCATTTAATTTAATTATATTACTATGAAACTCCAAATCTTCTCTCGTATGGCCTTTAAATCATTTTTATTTGAATATACAACATTACTTCAATAAATATCTTTTTTGTTTTAATATATATTTACTTAACATTAAATATATATTTTGTTATTATTTATACTTATTTACTTTGGTAATTTGTAGAAATTCCAAATGATGCCTTATTGAGAGGAAAGAAACATCTTTAGACTTATCTGAATGAACTCCATCTAATTAAATATTCATTTTCATATTTTTAAATATCTCATTCCTTATATTCTAGGCTTGTTTTATGATCATTCGATATGTCATTGATTTGACTATTTAGGATTTAACACTTAATCTTCTTAATGTCTTCGAATGAAATTTCTCACATAATTTATCTCAATTCCCAAAATTATTTGCTTTGAGTTACTTATATCGCTATAAAATATTTATTTTTGATTCATATGACCATTACATTATTTGATTTGGTTATAATATATTAGCTCAAAATCTCTATCAAAGACGTTATCTTCATTTTCTTACTCTTCTTTCTTCTTCTTGTTCTTTAGTTTTTTTCAGTTCTTCTCTCTTTCTTTCTATGCCTTCTTGCACTCTTTTATGGCTCTTTGTCTAGATGTATGTCAATGTGTATTTCCCTTTGCCACTAAATTAATTTCTTACTCTTTCTATTGCACTTTATCTATTATTTTTCTAATTACCTCTATTTGTTTACACCATTTTTATATCTTTCATAGTGTCATTCTTTACTATATTCTCCCATTCATTATTAAATGCTTCAAATTCAATCTCTTTGTTTTATATATATCTCTCTATCTCTTCTCAATTCATTTATTCTGTCTTTTTGCATCCCTTCTTATGTGCCAAAATCATTCTCGTTGTCTTTTCCTCTCTGTGGTCTTTACCTTCTCCCACAAGCTTTCTTTATTCTTCGGGACTCTTTCACTCACTTTTTTATCCCTTTCTATAGTCTGCTTTCTGCTCTCAATTTCTTCTTCTTTAACAATTGCCTCTCTTGTCACTCTATGCACTTTTTATCATTCATTTGTCCCCATTCATGTGATTCTTGTATGCTATACATTGTCTCTTTAAATTTTTCACTCTCTTTGTTTCCCTATACATAATATTATAATTCATATGAGAATTACATGGTCATTAATGGATTATAATATTAAATATTATTTTTTATTATTAGAATAACAATTATTTTTTCTTTGTAATTAATAAATTTTCATTAATTCTTATTGATTGTCAATATTCTATTTTTTTTATTATTGTACATGTTATTCTTTTTTAATCTATCATTCTTCATTTTTTGTATCTTTTTATGCATCTTATTCTTTTTATTCCTTAACCTATTAAACCTACATTTCTTTTTTTTTTTTCATATAGTACATCTTATTCTCTTTGCTTCATCTCTTTTAGTTCTTATTCTATTTTTATTCTTAGTTTTTATTCTTCTTCTTTTATAAAATTTTCTTCTAATTGTTTGCTTCTAAAAGCTTATTTAAGTTTGTATTTTATAGTAATTTGAAATGTGATCTCCTTGCAAAAAAATATACATGTTATACTCAATTAAATAAGCTACATCTAATAAGTTATTATTTTTTATATTTTTAAATGTTCTATTTTTTGGAGGTTTGGAAAATATTTTGAGATATTTTGATTCATACATGATTTGATAACTAGGGATGTTATACTTGATCTCGTTAGGGCATTGGCTTGCATCTTTCTTATACAATTTATCTTATGTTTTCAAATTTTTTCTTTTGTTTGGCTATATTACATTGCCTTAATTTGTCTTATTTAAGTTTTAATATGTATGTACCCAATATTAAAATAATAATTTATTTATTTTTGTTTTATTACTTGTTAATTTTAAGTAATTTGAAGCGATATCTCATTGAGACAAAGTAACATCATTAGGTCATCTTAATGAGCTTTACTTAGTTAACTATTACCTTTTATATTTTTAAATATTTTATATTCTAGGGTTTTTAAAAATTTTACAAGACATTTTAATTTGAACTTCATTTAATGATTATAGATGTTTTACTTTATCACCTAAGAATCTTGTTATGAAATGTTTTCACACAATTTGCCTCATTTCTTCAAATATTTTCCATTGATTTGTTATGTTATTATGTAGCTCTTAATGCCTTATCATATGACACTAAAATTACTATGATTTAGTTATATTACATCATTTTAATTTATCTCATTCCAATTATAATCTATAAGTATTTAACATTAAAAATAATAATTTACTATTATTTATGCTCATTTCATTCTAAAATTCACAATAATTCCAAACCAGGATTTATCGAGATGAAACAAATGTCATTAGACCAATCCTAATGAGCTTTATCTAATGGAATATTTTTTTAAATAATTTTTCTAGGGATTTTCTATGCTTTATGAGATATTTCAATTGATGCTCGATTTGATGATCTAGAATATTGCATTAGCATGTAATTTTTCTCATACAGTTTAACAGACTTCACATTTTTTGGCTTGATTTGGTTGTATTACACCACTTTCATTTATCTCATTTTAGGTTTAAAATAAATTTACTTATTATTAAAAAATAGTTGTTTATTATTTTTTAAACTACATCATTTATTAAAAGTAATCCAAATGAGACCCATTAAGATGAAATAAATATTATTGAACAAATTGCCTTGATTTATTATTTTATAGTACTTTAATTTATAATCATTAATGTATACTTACTTTAATTTATAATCATTATTATTTTATAGTACTTTAATTTATAATCATTAATGTATATTTACTTAATATTTTATTTTTTAATATTTTGATGATCAAGAATGTTGTATTTAGTATCCTTGACATCTTGTGAGGCAACTTTGCTATGCAATGTTTCTCATTTCATCAAAAGTTTTACTTTAATTTGGTTAGATTACTGTGTTGTCCTAAATCTATTATCATGTGACCTTTACATCACTTTGATTTAGTTATATTACATTTCTTTCATTTAATCTAATTTCATATGAAATATATTTTTAGTTAATGTTATAATAAAAAAATATTATTATTTGTACTTATTTAATTTTATAATTTATAGTAACTTAATACAAGGTCAGGTCAGGATAAAACAAATATTATTAGACTTGTCTTAGTGATCTCCATTCAAATAAATGTTTATATTGTTTTTAAAATGTTTTACTTTCTCAAGTTTTTGCATCCTTTAAGAGGGATTTTGATTCATACCTGATTAGAAGATTGAGGATGGTACATTTGATTTCCTAAATATCTTGGAATATAACTTTTCTACACAATTTATCTCATTTTGTCAAATTTTTTGATATAATTTTTTTATGTTATATTCAAAGTATTTATCTTATTTTCGATTTAATATATATATTTTGTTAATATTATAATAATTTATTATTATTAAATATGTTTAATTGTCAATTAATGATAATTTCAAATGAGATCTTATCGTGATGAAGCAAATATCGTTATACTAATCTCAATAACCTCTAAGAAAATATTCATTTTTAAATTTTTTAATATTTTTACATTTTGGGATTTGTTCATGCTTTATAAGTCATTTAGATTTGTAGTTCATTTAATGATAGAAGATGTAACACTTGATCTCATTGTCATCTTTGGATGCAAGTTTCTCATATAAGCTCGCAATATAGATGATGTTACACGCAATCTACTTAGTATTTTGGAAAACAAATTTCTCATATAATAAATGTAATTTCTTCAAAGTTTTTGTTTTGATTTGGGTATATTGCTATGTTACTCCAAATCTCCTCTCTTATGACCTTTAGATCACTTTGATATATTTATATTACATTGCTTCAAGTTATCTTATTTCAACTTCAATATATATTTACTTATTATTAAAATAATAATTTTTTATTACTTATTCTTTTAAAATTTTGTAATTCATAGTATTTCCAAGAAAAGTTTGATTGGGACAAAACAAACATTATTTAACTAATCTTGGTGCTTTATATAAACAAATTATTTATTTTTACATTTTAAAATAATTTATTTGTGCAAATTTTAACTTATTTTATGAGACATTTCAATTTATACCATACTTAATTATTAAGGATATTGCACTCAATCTCCTTAGTATCATGGAGTGTAACTTTTTCATACAATTTATATCGTTTTAGCAATTCTTTTACTTTGATTTGTATACATTACTATAAAAATTTTATTATCCACTTTATTAAAATTTATAATTATTTTATTTGGTTATGTTACATTACATCAATTTATTTTATTTTTGCATCAATATGAATTTAGTTAAAAATTAAAACAAATTTATTAAAATTTATGGATTTCTATTCTTTAATTCATAATAATTCTAATCGAGTATAATTTAGAGAGAACAAAAATCATTGGACTTCTCTCGACAAGTTCTATCCAATTAAATTTTAATTTTAAACAATATATATATATATATTCTAATGCTTTAGCTTACTTTATTAAATAGTTTTAATCCCACATGATATGATGGTCGAACATGTTACACTTGATCTTCTTTGAAACTTAGAATGCAAATTTTCCATATATTTCATCTCATTTCTTTAAATATTTTCCTTTGATTTAGTTATATTCAAATCTCTTCTCATGTTACCTTTACAACAATTTTATTTAATTATATTACATAGCTCCAATTTATCACATTTTAGATTTTATATATAATTACTTAATAGTAAAAATAATTAGTAATTATTATTTATGATTATTTTCCTTGCTAATTACAATAATTTCAAATAGGATTTGATTGAGATGAAACAAACATCATTGGACTTTCTCAACAAGCTCTACCTAATTAAACATTCATTTTACATTTTTAAATATTAATTTTTTTAAAAATTTTTTCACAATTTTTGAGACATTTTGATTAACCCATGATATGATGATCACGAATATTACACTTAATCTTTATATTATGTTAGAATGTAACATTCCTATATAGTTTATCTCATTTTTAGACTTTGTTTTCTTTTATTTGGTAATATTATTATGCAATGCTAAATCACTTCTTTTGTGACCTTTAATTCACTTAGATTTACTTATATTATATTTCTACAATATATGTCATTTATGATTTAATATATTTATATAAATATATGTTTAGAAAATATGAAAATAATAATTTATTTATATTTATGGTTATTTAGTTTGGTAAGTCATGGCAATTCCATATGAGGTTTAATTGAGCAAAATAAATGTTGTTGGACTTCTTTATAGAAGCTCTATCCAATTAAATATTCATTTTTTTAATTTTAGATACTTTTCTTTATCAAATTTTCATGTTCTTTACAAGATTTTTTAATTTATGCATGTTATGACAATAAATCATGTTACATCAATCACATTAGCCTCTGGGAATGCAATATCCTTGTATAATTTATCTCATTTATTTAAATTTTTTTGCTTCAATTTAGTTATATTATGATATATTTTTAAATCTTCTATCATTTAAAATTTATATCTCTTTTGCTTGGTTTATTACAGTGTGATTTTTGGCTTATTTTAAAAGGTATTTTAATTCTTACCTGATTTAATTATTGAGGATATTATATTTAACCTCATAAGTGTGATGGAATGCAACTTTCCTTTATAATTTGTCTTATTTCTTTAAATGTTTTGCTCTAAATTGGTTATATTATAATAAACTATAAATCACATGTTATGTAACCTTTACATCACTATGATTTGGTTGAATTAAATTACTTCATTTTGTCTTATTTTAGCTTTACTATATATAAACTTAATATTAAAGTAATAATTTTTTAGTGTTTTTGCTTGTTTGCTTTTTTAATTAGAAAATTTTTAATTGATATCAAATTGGGGTGAAATATGTGTTGTTGGACTCCTCTCGACAAGCTATCCAAAAAAATTTTCAAATTTATATTTTGAGATATTTTGTTTTTAGGCATTTGACATCCTTACAAGATATGTTGGTTCATACTTGATTTAATTATTTTGAATTTTACCTTCAATCATCTTACTATCTTGGAACGTGACCTTCAAGTATAATTTGTTAGTTTTTCAAATTTATTTTTTGGACTTTTTATGTTATTATGAAACTCTAGTTCAACTCTCATGTGAATTTTACATCAATTTGATTTAGTTATATTATATTACTACACTTTATATCATTTTACCTTTATTATATTTCTATTTAATATTAAAACTAATTTTTTTTATTTATTCTTATTGAAATTATTATTTTGTTATAATTCCAAATAAGATTTTATTGAGACAAAACAAACGTTGTTTGACTAGTCTTTATGAGCTCTACCAAATTAAATATTTATTTTGTTGTTTTTACATAAGTTATTGTTTAGGATTTTTGCAAGCTTTGCAAGATATTACAATTTTTATCTCATTTGATAATCAAGTATATTATACAAGATGTCTTTAATATTATTGAATGAACATTTCCTAAATAATTTATTTTATTACCTCAAACTTTTTTATTTTAAATTTGTTATATTACTATATAAATCTAAGTCTTTTTTAGTGTGACTATTACATCACTTTAATTTTATATTATTATATTGCTCAAATTTATCTCTCTTATTAATTCCATATAAGCATTATCTAATTAAACATTAGTTTTTATATTTTGAAGTATTTTATTATCAAGGGTTTTAGCATGCTTTATAAGATATTTTGATTTGTTTCATATTTGAGTTTTAGTATAATTTAACTCAATCCTTCAAAAGTTTTCATTTTGATTAAGTTTAATAACTATGTAACTTTAAAGTTGCTCGTATGCAACCTTTATATTGCTTTGATTTTGATGGATTACATTGCCTTAATTTATCTCATTTTAGCTTTAATATATATTTTTTCAAATTAAACTAATAATTTATTTATATTTATGCTCATTTACTTTGGCACTTGGTTGTAATTCTAAACAAATTTTGATTAAGACAAAAACAACGATCACTATAATTGCCTCGATAAGTTCTATCCAATTAAATATTTATTTGATATTAATTTAATAAAATTTTATTATTTATGCTTATTTTCTTTAGTAATTTATAATATCACTAAACAATGCCAAATAAAGACGAAAGAAACATTGTCTTGAATTATTTATGTTATATTTCCTTAATTTATTTTATTTTAGTTTTAATGAATATTTACAAATATTAAAGTAATACTTTATGATACTCATGACTATTTACTTTGGAAATTTTAATAATTCTGAAAATGGTCTGATTATGGGGAAACTAATATCATTAGAATCATGTTGTTGAGCTCTATCAAATTGAAAATTTATTTTGTATTATTTATTTATTTTATTTTTTTTAAATTTTTGTAATCTTTATGAGAAAAATTGACTCATAATTAATTTAAAGATATATGGTGTAGCACTCTAATGCCTTTCTTTATTAGAATGTAACTTTGTCTATAATTTATCTCATTTTTTCAAATTATTCACTTTGATTTTGTTATATTATAATGAAATTCTAATTCTCATCTCTCGTCATAATTATATTACTTTATTTTTTTAATAATGTATTATTTTAATTTGTCTAGTTTAATCTTTCATATATATTTTACTTAATAATAAAATGACAATTTATTATTATTAATTTGGAATTAGTTTAGTAATTTTGAGGAGCTCTGAATGAGGACTAATGCAAAAAAAAATTTTGTTGTATTCAATTAGATGAGATTTATCCATTGAAATTTTTTTTTTATTATTTTATTTTTTAAGATTTTTATACACTATATGAGACATTTTGACACAAACAAAATATCATGACTATGACTGATACTCTCAATCTCCTTAGTATCTTGCAATATAACTTTCTCAAATACATTGTCTCATTTCTTCAAATTTTTTGTTTTCATTTGGCTATATCACTATGTAACGCAAAATCTCCTCTCCTGTGGCCCTCACAACACATTGATTGGGCTATATTATGTTATTTGAATTTATATAATTTTAGCACTAAAATATATATTTACTTAATACTAAAGCAACAATTTATTGTTATTTATGTTTATATAATATATTAATTAGTAGTAATTCTAGAGGAGGTTGGATAAAGAAGAAACAAATATTATTGGAATGATCTTGATGAGTTATACTATTAGGTATTCATTTTTAAATTTTTAAATATTTTATTTACTTTATTTTTTATGTTTAATTAGAAGTTTTGATCAAAACTGATTATACATCATGGATCTTGCACATGAACACCTTGGCATAGTAGAATGGAACTTACAAAAAATTTTATCTTATTTCATATAATTTTTCACTTTATTTGATTATATAACACGAATTCCACTCTGATGTGAGTTCACATCGCTTTTATTTCAGTATGATAAAATTATTTGATTTATCTAAATTAGCTTTAATATATATTGAGTTAATATTAAAAAATTAAATAATTATTATTTATGCATTTTAACTATGGTAATTAGTTTTTATTTAAAATGTAGTCCTAAGTATAAAAACGTCTTTGGAGTCATCTTGATTTATATTCAATTAAATATTCTTTTTTATACTCATAAATGGTTTATATTTAACGATTTTAGTGTGCTTCAATATCTAATTTAGTTGTGGAGGATTTTATACTAAAACTCCTTATTTTCTTATAAGTGCAAAAATCCAATCCAATTTTTCTTATTTCTTAAACTTTTTGCTTAGATATGTGTATCTTATAATGTAACTCTAAAACATCTCTTGTCTAATCATTAAATTACCTTTAATTTAATTAATTTAAATATTAATATATATTTACCTAATATTGTAATAATAATCTATTATTATTTTTACTTGTTTACTTTAGAAATTAATAACAACAATCTTTTACTAAACTTTAGTTTTATTTCTATGAACATGTATTATCTAATCATGTCAGTTTAACATCATTTTTATTTTTTTGTATTACATTGTTTTAACTTATCTAATTTCAACTTTAATATATATTTACTTATTATTAAAATAAAACTTTTGTGAGTATTTTTTTGTTATTAACATTATTCCAAATTGGATCCTAAGGAGAGTAAAACAAATATTTTTATACTCATCTTTAAAAGCTCTATCCATTTATTTTATAAGACTTTGACACACATTATGAAACATTTTTATGTGCTTCGAATCTATTAATCGAGGTTCATTTGCCTAGTCTTCTTAATATCTTATTATACAACTTTCCCATGTAATTTACTGGATATCTTAATTTTTTTTATTTGGCATATTGTTGCATAACACTAAAGCTCCTTGCATGAAACCTTTACAAAGCATTGATTTGCTTATTTTGTTATGCAACAATTAATCTCTTCCACGTAGCCTTTACAAAGAATTGATTTTCATATATTACATCACTTCAATTTATTTTTTTCTTTAATATATATTTAGTTAATATTAAAATAGTAATTTATTTGCTTATGCTTATATAATATGTTAATTTGTAGTAACTCCAAATGATGTTTGATGGAGAAGAAATAAACATCATTTGAATTGTGTTGATGAGCTTTATTTATTAAATATTTATTTTTAAATTTTTCAAAGTTCCATTCTCAATGATTTTTCATGATTTATTCCATATTTTGATTGCACCTAATTTCACAATCAAAGATGTTACACACAAACTACACAATATCTTAGAATATAATATTCCTAACAATTTATCTCATCTATTGTAATTTTTTATTTCAATTTAGTTTTATTGTAGTGAAACTATAATTCTCCTCTAAAATGATATTATATCACTTTTATTTGGTTATATTACATTGCATCTTTTTATCTCTTTTTAATTTTAATATATATTGAATTATATTAAAATAATATTTAATTATTATTATTTATTCTTATATAATTTTATAATTCATTGTGGTTCCTAATGAAGTCTGATCAAGGCAAAAAATAATTGGATTGGTGTCAACATAGACTATCAAGTTCTATACTCATTTTGAATTTTTTTTAAATAATTTACTCCCTAAGATTTTTGCCTGCTTTAAAAAATGTTTTTATTTCTACTTATTTTGACGATTAAGTATGTTGCACTTGATCTCTTTAATGTCTTAGAGTGCCACATTTTCATATAATTTATCCTATTTCATAAAATAATTTTATTGCAATTAATCGAACATCATTTGACCTATCTGAATGGGTTTTTTCCAATGAAATAATAATTTTTATATTATTTTTTAATGCTTTGAACAATTTTTTAGGAAAACATCCTTAGATAATTTGGTTTATACTTAATTTGGTGATCAATGAAGATATACCCAGATGACATTAACATTATGGAGTGCAACTTTTCTGAATAATATATCTTATTTTTTCAATTTTTTTTCTTTTGAATTGGTTAATTACTATTTAAATCTAAATCTCAAATCTTGTGATCTTTACAGATTTTTGATTTTTTAATATTTCATTCCTTCAATGTACCTCATTTTATTCACCATTATTTTTTACTTAATATTAAAATAGTGATTTATTATTATTTATACTTATTTATTTTATTAATTCGTAGTAACTTCAAATAAAATGTAATTATGTAATGAAAAAGTTTATTGGAATAACCTCAATATTCTCTATCCAATAAAATATTTATATTTATTTCTCAAAAGTTTACTTTTTGGGCCATGGGAAATTTTATGAGGTTTCTTGAATTGTGGCTAAATTAATAATCAAGATTATTATACTTGATTTTCTTTGTATCTTGGAATTAGTATTTACTATATAATTTATCTCTTTCTACTTAGTTTTTATTAATGTTTTTTTATTTTTATGAAAGTCTAATTATCTCCTAGGATGACCTACACATTGCTTTTGTTTGGTTATATTATATTGCTTCAATTTATCAAATATTTGTTTTATCATATATTTTGTTAATATTAAAAAACTATTATGATTATTTACTTTTATTTACTATGACAACTAATGGTATGTCAAAATGTGGTCAAATGGAAATGAAACAACTATTATTGGAGGCATCTTTAGGAGCTCCATTGTATAATATTATTATTTTTATATTTTTAAATATTTTTTTGAGAATTTTGCATGCTTTATTAGAATTTCAATTTGAAACTCATTCAACTAATGAGGATGCTACACTCAATCTTTTTATTATCTTTGAATATTTGTTCCTATAAAATTTATCTCATTTCTTCAACTTTTTTTTGACTTAATTTCCTTATATTACCATCCCACACTAAGTGTCCTTCTTATTGACCATTACATCCTTTTGATTTAGTTTTTTAATTACTTAAAGTTCGCTCATTTTTTAGCTTCAATATTTATTTATTTAATATTAAAATGATATTTTAGGATTATCCATGATAATTTAAAAATTGTATTTGTAATAAATCCAATCATAGTTTGAACGAGTAAAAATATCTCTTTGGAATAATCTTGATAATGTCTATCAAATTAATTTATACCTAATTCCAACCAAAGTTTGTATTTTCAAGGCTTGTGATTCACATTGTCAGATACTTTATTTTATACCTAATTCTAAGATCGAGATTGTTACACTTGATTTTCTTAGTATCTTGAAGTTAAGATTTCCCATGTAATACATCTGATTTCCTCTTTCTTTTTAAAATTGTTCTGTTTCAATGAATGTCTAATTCTCCCTTTATTTGACCTTTACATTTCTTTGGTTTAGTTAAATTATATTGCTTCAATTTATCTAATTTTGAATTTAGCATATCTTTAGCTAATATTTATAAAAACTTATCATTATTTAATTTAATTACTATGGTAATTCATAATAACTAAAAATATTGTATGATGGAAATGATAGACATTACTGAACACATCATGAGGAGCTCTATCATATAATATAATCATTTTTATATTTTTAAATTTATTTTTTATGATTTTATCATTCCTTGTGAGAATTTCAATTTACACCTAATTTGACGAATGAGAATGCTACACTCAATCTCTTTAGTGTCTTGGAATGCATTTTTATCATAAAATTTATCTAATTTCTTCTAATTCATTGAGAAGATTGGGTTATATTACTATGCGACACTACATCTTCTTTCACATGACCATGACATCACTTTGATTTGGTTATATTAAATTACTTAAGTTTTTCTTATTTTAACTTCAATATTTATTTAATTTTTTATTAAGTAATAATTTATTTTATTTATGCTTATTTAGTTTGGTTATTCATAGTAATTTCAAATGCAGCTAGAATGAGTTGAAAAGAACCTCAATAGAATCATCTTGACATGTCCTTGAAATTAAATATTCTTTTTTAGATTTTTGAATTTTTTTCTTAAAATTTGGTACATTTTACAAGTTATTTTTAATTAAACCTATTTTGATTATGGAGATTATTACACTTCATTTCTTAATATCTTGGAATTAAAATTTCTCATATTAATTATCTCATTTCTTTATGTTTTTTCTTTAATATTCTTACGTTTCTATGAAAGTTTAATTCTTCTTTTGTGTTAACTTTACATTGCTTTGGTTTAGTTATATTTCTTTACTTCAATTTAACTCATGTTAGCTTTAACATATATTTACTAAATATTAAAAATATTATTGTGTTTTACTTTTATTTACTACAAAAAATTGCAATAATTAAAAACATGACATATTAGAAAAAAAAATATCCTTAGACTCATCATAACGAGCTCTATCATATAATACAATAACTTTATAATTTTACAAATTTTTTTTTCAATGATTTTTGCATGCTCTATGAGAAGTTTCAATTCACACATGATTTTACTAATCAGTATGTCACAATCAATCTGTTTAGCATCTTGGAATTCATGTTTGTAATAAACTTTATAACGTTTCTTCAAATTCTTCAAATTCTTCTTTAATTTTCTTATATTTGTTTGAAAGTATAATACTGTAATGATGTGAGCTTTAAACAATTTGGTTTGATTTTATTACATTGCTCCATTTATACCATTTCATCTTTATCATATAATTTCATAATTTTAAAAGAATATTACATGACTATTTAACTTTAATTAATATGATAATTCATAATAATTGAGAACAAGTTTTGATGGAAATGAAAAAGACAGAATTGGACTAATTGCAATGTTATGCTCAAACTCCATCTAATTAAATATTGCTATTTTATATTGTTTTAGAATTGTTTAAGATATTTTTGCCATGCATTTCTAGAAATTTCTACTCATACCTAATTTGATAGCTAAGTATGTTACACTCAAACATTGTAGTACCTTGGAATGCAACTTAACTGATCAATTTAGTTAACTTTTTAATTATTTCTATTTGATTAGGTTATATTACTGAGTAGCACTAAAACTCATCTCATTTGACCAATACATCACTTTAATTTAGTTCCATTATATTGGATTAATTTATCTAAATTTAGCTTTAATAAATAATTTAGAAAATATTAAATTACAAAATTATTATTATTTATGCATATTTTCTTCAAAATTAGAAAGTAATTTATATTCAGTTTATATCGAGATGCAAAAAACATCATGAGACTCATCTCAATGACATATATTCAATAAAATATTAATTTTTTATATTTAGGTATTTTAATTTCTAGTTTTTGGCATGTTTTATGATGTATTTTTGTTGAACATGATTTGATGATTGATGATATTACTCTCAATCTCTTTAATAGGTTGGAATGTAGCTTTCATATATAATTTATTTTATTTCTTTAAATTTTTTTATTTGATTTTTTTATTTTTATGATAATGCAATTCAACTCTAATATAATATATATAATACTTTGATTTAAAAGTATCATGTTATTTAATTTTTTCTCATTTTATCAATAATATATACTAACTTAATCTTTAAATAATAATTTTGAATGATGTACCTCTATTTATTATAATAATTTGTAGAAATCTCAATTGAGATCCATTGGAGATCACAAAATGTTGTTGGACTCATCCCAAGTTCCTTAATGCATTTTGAAATTTATTTTTTGTATTGTTAAAGATTCTATTTTCTAGCATTTTGTCATAGTTAAGAGACATTTTAATTGATAACTAATTTTATAATGGAAGTTTTTTCTTAGATTTGGTTATATTACTTCAAAACTTTAAATCTCCTTGCACTTGATCTTTGCAAAACCTTGATTTAGTGAATTACTTTACCTAAATTTTTGAAACTTAAATTCAATATATATTAACTTAATATTAAAAGAATAATTTACTATTTCTTGTGCACCTTTTTTTGGAAACTCATAATATTTTTTGATGATGTCTAATTAAAAGAAAAAAATGAAAATCAACTCACCTCAAAGAGCTCTATCTAATAAAGCTATCATTTTTTTAATTTTTTTTATAGTATCTCTTCTTTGATTTTGCCTTACTTTGTAAGATATTTTGATTCATTCCAAATTTGATGGTCAAAGATCTTGCTCTTGATGTTCTTAGTATCTTGGAATACAACATTATTGTATAATTTATCTTATATTTCTTGAAATATTTTTCTTTGATTTTATTTTATTATAATAAAATCCTAATTCTCATCTCTTGACATACTTAGATAGCATTGATTTATATGTTATATTGCTTCAATTTATCTTTTTTCTACTTTGATTTTTTTTAAGTAATATAAAAATAATATTTTTTTAATTATTTATGCCAGTTTACTTTGGTAATTCATAGTAATTACAAATGATATCAACTAAAGACGAGACAAACATCATTTGACTTATCCTGATAAGCCTTATCCAATTAATTTTTTCCCTTATATTTTTAAAAACTATTTTTACTGAAGTTTTGGCATGTTTTACAAATTATTTGAACTCCTTAGTATCTTGTAGGGTAATTTTTTTTGTTTTTTTGTCAAATTTCATTAAATTTTTTGTTTATATTTAATTATATTACTATGAAAGTCTAATTTCCTACTATGCAGCCACAATATTATTTTAGTTCTATTATATTACAATGTTTTAATTAATTTAATTTTTAATTTGTATTAATTTAAAATTAAAATAGTTATTATTATTTCTATTTATTGAATACTATAATCATTATATTCTAAATGAGGCTTGCTAAAGATAAAAAAAATGTAATTTTATGCATCTTTCATATTCTAGGATTTTGACACAATTTGTTATATATTTCTATCCATACCAGATTTGGCTATTGAAGATGTTATGCTCAATCTGCATAGTATCATTGAAATCAACATTCCTTAATAAAATATGTGATTTATTAAAAGTTTTTATTTGGCTATATTGCATTTTAAAACAACTTATCTTATTTGACTTTTGGATGCCTTTTATTTGGTTATACAAACATGTTTAAATTTATTCACTTCCATAATTCCAAATAATTCCAAACAAAATCTAACAAAGATGTAATAAATATAGTTGGGCTCATCTCAATAAGTTTTATCAAATAAAATATTTATTTTTATAATAATAAATGTTTTATCTTCTATAAATTTTGCATATATTAAAAGTCACTTCAACTCATACCTAATTTGATTGTTCAGAAATTTACTCCTCTAGTTCCCCTCAAGGTTTTGGAATGTAACCTTCCCCAAACATTTTTCTCAGTTCTTTAATTTTTTGCTTTGATTTGGATATCTGCTATATAACTATAAGTCTCAAGTGATGTGGCCTTCACGTCCTTTTGGATTAAAGATATAACACAACTTCCTCTTATCTCATTTAAGCTTTATCATTTTTTAGTTAATGTTAAAAAAATAATTTATCACTTTTTGTGTTTATTTACTTTTGTAATTTGCAAAAAATATAAATGAGATCCGATTGAGATGAAATAGAAGTCAGTCATTAAACTCATCTTAATTTCCTACATCAATTTATGTTTTTATTTCTATATTTTTTTTAAAAAAATTGTAATGTTTTTGATTGTTTTACTAAACATTTCATTTCATGCTTGATTTTATGATCAATGATGTTATAGAATATTTGCTTCATAGCTAGGATTGCAACTTGCTTTATAATTTATCTCATTTCTTATAACTTCTTTTGCTATATTACTATGAAAACATCTACAATTCTTTTATTCGGTTAAATTATATTACTTCAATTTATTTTATTTGAAATTGAGAATATATTTAATTAATACTAATATAATAATATTTTATTATTTATATTTTTATTATTGTTGTAAATTATAGTAATATTGAGTGAGGATTGGTGAGACGAATGAAACAATGTTGGAATAGACTCTAATGTGCAACTACTATATCATTTTGATCTAGTTAGATTAAATTACTTATATTTTATCTAATTTTAGCTTTAGTATATATTTACTTAATTATAAAATAATAATATATGATTAGTAATCCTTACATCGATGGATCATATTAATCCAAAATAAGGTTCAGCTGTGAAAAAATAAACATTGCTAGATTCATCTTGACATTTTTGAACCATTTAAATATTCATGTCTAAATTTTGAAATACTTAATTTCTAGGGCTTTATTTTCTTTACAAGGCATTTAACTCGTGCATGATTTAATGATCTATGACTTTATACTAAATCTCCTTAGTATCTTAGAGTATTACCTTCTTTATAGTTTATCTTATTTTTTTTTCAAATTTGTGGTTTGTTTTATTCATATTACTAGCAAACTCTAATTCACATCTAATGACAAATTTCTTTCAATTTAATTGAGATATATTACATAGTTATACTTTAACTCATTTCTAACTTTAACATATGTTTCCAAAATGTTTAAATAATAATTTATTAATATTTTTGCTTATAAGTTTTTATAATTTGAAGTAATTTTATTCGATACCTTATTGAAAAAAAAAATTTCTAGTATTTTTACATGCTTTATGAGATATTTTATTTCATAAATTATTTGACAATAGAGGATGTTACGCTCGGTAACCCTACTCATTAGAAATAAAGTTTGCCATAAAATTTCATATTTTGTTGATATGTTTTGCATGGATTTGGTTGTTTTTCATACAACTCTAATTTTTCTCTCATGTGACTTTTACATTTGTTTGATTTAGTAGATTTTGTATTATTATATATCTAGTAATTATTAAAAATACTAATTTATTATTATTTGTGGTTATTGAATTATTTAATTTAAATTAATTATAAACATTGTGTAATTGAGGCAAACAAATGTAGTTTAACTCAACTTGACATGCTCTAACAAATAAAAAAAAAAAATATATTTTTATATTTTTAAATATTTTTTTTGTATTTTGCCATGTTTTATGAGTTTTTTTTTATTTGTGCTAGATTTGGTGATTGGACATGTTATACTCAAATTCATTAGTATCTTCGAATGCAACTATACCATGCAATTAATCTAATTTTTCAAATGTTTTTTCTTTAGTTTATATATGCTAAATCGTAACTATATTTTTCACACATGGGACCTTTTCATGGTTTTGATTTGGTTGTAATACATTACCTTAATTTATCTCATTTTAACTTTGATACATAAAAACTTGACATTAAAATAATAATTTTGATTTATATTTTTGGTAATTCATTATAATTCCAAAAACATTCAACTGAATCAAAACTAACACTATTAGGCACAACGTGACATGCATCATCTACTTAATTAATTATATCTTTATTTTTAAATTTTTTTTATTTACAAGAATTTACACAATTTATCAAGTATTTTTATTCAAAGCTGATTTGATGATCCAAGATGTTGCACTACATCCTTAGTATCATTGAAAGCAACTATCATGAAATTTTACTCATTCATCTCTTTATATTACTGTTTAAGTCTAAATTTCCTATTGTGTGGCAATTATAATACTTTTATTATGTTAGATTACATTGCTTCAACTTATGTAATTTTAGTTTTAATATATACTTAATATAAGTATAATAATTTATTATTATATTTCTTTATTTGCTGAGGAAATTTGTAATAAAACAAAAGGAGCTACAATTAAGGCAAAAACAAACGTGATTTGAGTCATCTTGACGAGCTCCATCCAATTAATTTTTCATTTCTATACCTTCAAATATTTTATTTTTTAGGAATTTGATGTGCATTATATGACAACCCCCTAATTTCATGATTGTGGATCCGAATGATCTCCTTTGTATTTTATAATGCACCTTTATAGGACATCCCATTTCTTCCTCATCACGCATTTTCATTCATCTATTATTTTAATATTCATTTCTATTTTTTTAAATATTTTACTTTTAAACATTTTGGTATGCTTTATGAGATATTGTTATTCGTACCAGATCTTCTATGAATGATGATAATGCACTTGATCTCCCTTCTTTCTTAAAATTCAACTTTTTGATATAATTTTGCTTATTTCTTCAAATATTTTCCTTTAAGTTTGTTATATTACTTAGTGACTCTAAAACTCTTAGAGTGTGAACATTATATCGCTTTGGTATGGAGAGATTATATTCTGTCAATTTATCTAAATTAATCTTAAATATAGATTTACTTTATGTTTTAAAAATAATTTATCATTAGTTTTTTAATTTTTTAACTCACTTTAATTAAAATTTAGTACACTTTGATGCAAAACAAACATCGTTGGGCAAGTCTCGATGAGCTTAACCAAACTAAATAATCATGTGTATGTTTTTTAAAAAATCTTTTTGAGGATTTTTGTGCAGTTTACTTTAATTTTGATTTATGATAGATTTCATGATCAAGAAAGTTTCAAATGATCTGATAGAATTTTGGAATGAAATTTTGTTGCTCAGTTTTAACTAATTTTATAAATTTTTGCAGCAAATGTTTTATATTATCATGCAAAAAAATTCTTCTATTGTGTGACCATTACCTCATTTTGATTTTGCTCAATTAAATTTCTTATACAAACCTCATTTGAACTTTAATATAAATTTAGATAATATTAAGTTAATAAATTATGATTAGTTGTATTTATTTATTTTTGTAAATCATAATAACCCAAGTGGACTTTTTGTCTTGAAAAAATAAACATTGTTGGATTTGACTCGATAATCTCTATACACATAAATATTAATTTCTATATTTTCAAATATTTAATTTCTAGGGTATTTACTTGGTTTGTGAGGTGTTATGATTTGTACCTAATTTAACGATTGAGTACCTAATTTTATGCATCTCAATCTTTTTTTAACTTTAATAAATATTTTTAATTAATGTTAAGAGAGCAATTTTATTTTTTTATGCTTATTTAATTTTAAAATTTGACATAATTTCAGTCAAAATAAGATTGAGATGAAACAAATTTTTATATTTATATTTTTAGAAATTTTATTAACTAGAATTTCACTATAACATTATCAAAAATTTTTATCCAAAAACGATTTGATGAAAGAGTATGTTACACTAGATCAAGATCATAATTTAGATTTTAATTTTCCAGTAGGTGTTATCATTTTCAACATGTTGTTTGTTTTTGTTATATATCAATTAAGCACTATTTTTCTACGCATATGATTTTTATATCATTTTCGTTTTCCTTGTATTAAATTGCATCGAAATATCTTATTTTTACATTGTTATATGTTGACTAATTATGAAAACATTAAGTTTTTTATTATTTATTCTTTTTTAGTTAATTTACTAACATTAATTCAAAATGGGGTCCAATCAAGTCAAAATAAATTTCAATGAACTACACTTGAAGAGACCTATTAAATGAATTATTTATTTTTGAAATTTTAAAACTTTTATTTTCTAGTGTTCTAGCATGGTTTATAAGAAATTTAATCTGCATTAGATTTGATTATTGAGGATGCTACAGTCAAATTCTTTAGTATCACCTAATGCAATTGTCCTATGTAATGTATCTAATTTCTTCAAATTTTTTATTTTGATTTGGTTAAACCACTATGTGATTCTAAATCTCGTTTTATATGACCTTTACATCACTCCAATTTGGTTATATTACTTGCTTTGTTTTATCTTATTTCAAATTTAATAAATATTTATTTAATATTAAAATAATAATTTATCAATTGTTTTCTTATTTAATTTTCTAATTTATCTTATTTTTTAAAATGTTTTATATTGATTTAATAATATTACTCTGTAACTCTAAATATCGTCCCTCGTGTCATATTATCAGTTTAATTTTAGTGTATTATATTGCTTTAACTTATATCAATGCTTAAATATAAAATTAATTAATATTAAGAAATAATCTTTTATTTTTATTTGTATTCTTTTTTAAAACTCATGAGAACTCCTAATCAGAATTGATCTACATGAAACAAATAATATTGCTCTCCTCTCAACAAGCTCTTTCCAACAAAATATGAATTTCTAAATTTTTTAAATATTTTCCCTTCAAGAGATTTAGTGATCTTTACCAAACATTAAGATTTGCAGGTGACGAGATGATCAAGATTGGTAAGCCCAATTTTTCTTAGTATCTCAAAATGCAACATCACCTTGTAGTTTATCTTTTTTCTTTGAACTTTTCACTTTGATTTTATTATTTTAATTTGGAACACTGCATCCCTAATATGGGACTTTTACATTGCTTTAATTTGGTTTGGATACATTATTTTAATTTATGTCATTTCAACTTTAATATATGATTATATAATATTAAAATAAAGAATTATAATTATTTATGCTTTTTTACATTCATAGCTCATAGAAATTCCAATCAAAATTTGATCGAGACAAAATAGACATTGATATAATCTCAAGCAACTTGATCTAACAAAAAGTCTTTTTTATGTTTTTAAATTTTTCTTTATTGGGCTTTTGGGATACTTTATGACACATTTTGATTCATACTAGAGTTAATGCTCAAAGATGTTACAGATGATCATGTTAGTATCTTGTAATAAAAGTTTCTTATACTATTTATCTCATTTCTTCAAATTTTTGTTTTTATTTGGTTATATCATTAAGAAACTAAACATCTTCTATCATATGACCACTAAATCACATTGATTTGTTATATTATATTTCTTCAAATTATGTCATTTTAGTATTAATGAAAATTTACTAAACAAAATCATTACTTAATATTATTTATGCTTAGTCAAATTTTTTAATTTATTGTATTTCAAATTGAGATCAGATGGTGGACAAAAATCATTACACCAGTTTTGATGGGCACTATCAAAAAAAATATTTGTCTCTATTTTTTGAAACTATTGTTTTTTAAGATTATTGTGCATTTTATTGGACAATTTGATTTGTAATAGATTTGATGAATTAAAGAAGTTACACTCAATCTCATCAGAATCATGGAGCAAAGGTTTACCATGATACTTATCTCATTTCTTAAAATTTTTTGGTGTTGAATATTTTATTTACTATGTAACTAAAATTCTCTATTGTGAAACTTTTATATCATTTTGATCTAGTTTGATTACATTACTTAGGTTTATATTATTTTTTACTTAATTATATATTTACTTAATTATAAGATAATAATATATGTTTAGTAATGCTTACTTCTATAGACCTTATTGATCCCAATTTAGGTTCATTTGTGGCAAAATAAACATTACTAGAATCATCTCGACATTCTTTATCCATTTGGATATTCATTTTTGTTATTTTACTTATTTAATTTCTAATGTTTTTATATGTTTTAAATGGCAATTTGGTTCGTACATGATTTAACAATCTATAATTTTATAGTTCTTCTCCTTATTACCTTAGAATGTTGCCTTTTATGTAGTTTATCTTATTTTTTTAAAATTAAAAAAAAATTGTTTTATTTATATTACTAGCCAACCCAAATTCTCCTCCAGTGTGGTATTTCTATCGATTTGATTTATTTATGTTACATACTTATAATTTATCTCATATCTAACTTTAACTTATATTTTTTCTATAAAGTTAAAATAATTATTTATTGTAATTTATGCTTTTAGTTTCTTATAATCCTAAGTAATTTTATCTGATGTGTGATTGACATGAAACATATTTTCATATTTACATTGTTAGAATTTTATGTTCTAGCATTTGACATGCTTTGCGAGATATTTTTATTCGTAAATAATTTAATGATAGAAGATGTTGTGCTCTATAACCTTAGTAAATTAAATTCCAATTTTCTTATAAAATTTCATATTTTTTAAAAATGATTTGCTTTTATTTTTTGTATTTCATTGAAACTCTAATTTTTCTCACATGTAACTTTTACATCATTTTTTTTTCATATTACATTTTTTTCAACTTGTTACACTTTTTCTTTATTACATATCTTATAATTATTAAAAATAATAATTTAATACTATTTATGCTTATTTAATTTTTTATTTAACATTAATTCTAAATGTGGCATAGTTGAGGCAAGCAAATGCTACCTAACTAAACGTTACATGCTCTATCAAATCAGATATTCCATTTTTACATTTTTAAATATTTTATTTTTCTATTGTTTTGGCATGTTTTATAAGATAGCTTGATTTATATTAGATTTCATGATTGGACATGTTATACATGAACTTCTTAGTATACTAGAATGCAACTATCCCATGTAATTTATTTAACAATTTTAGATGTTTTTGATTTAATTTATGTGTTTTTAATCGTAACTTGAAATCTCCACGCATGAGAAATTTTCATTGCTTTTTTTTGGTTATATTACATTACATTAATTTATATCATTTCAACTTTGATATATATAGCCATAAAAAAATAATAATTTTTCTTTATTCATGTTTATTTTTTTTGTAATTCCCTATAATTCCAAATAAGTTAAACTAAGTGGAAACTAACATCATTGGACACAACTGTACAACCATAATCACATTAATTAATAATTTTTTTAAAATAGTTTTTTATTGTCTATGATTTTGTCAACTTACTAGGCATTTTGATTCATTATTGATTTGATGATCGAATATGTTATAGCACATTCCCTAATTTATTGGAAAATAACTCTCCTAGATTTTACTTTTTTTAAAGTTTTCTCTTTTATTTCTTTATATTACTTTTTAATTTTAAATTTTTTATTATGTGACCATTTCATTACTTTGATTTTGTTAGATTACTATACTTGAACTTGGATAATTTTTGCTTTAATATATACTTATTATAAAAATAAAAATTTATCACTATCTTTAATTATATTCTTAGGAAATTTGCAATAAACCAAAAGAAGCTACGATGAAGACTAAAAAAAATGTAATTTGACTCACCCCGACGAGCTCCATCCAATTAAATATTTGTTTAAATGCCTTAAATTATTATATTTTCTAGGAATTTAGTGTTCTATATAAGACATCCCATTTCTTACCTAATTTGAAGATTGAGGATGGCAATAATCTCCTCAGTAATTTGTAATGCACCTTTTTTGTGCAATTTATCTTATTTCTTTAATTTTTTTTTCATATTCTTATATGACTATGTTACCATAAATCTCATTTTGTGTCACCATTAGAACTCTTCCATTTTTTTGTATCATATTAATTTAATATATCTCTATTTATGAATAATATCTATTTATTTAATATCAAAACGGTAATTTATGATTATTCATGTTGATTTACTTTGGTAGATCATTATACTTCAATACGTCGATTGATAAAGGAAAGCAATCCTTGTTTAACACAACCTTGAATGCCATATCCAACTAAAATCTCCAAATTCATCTTTAAGAAAATTATCCAATTTCTCCAATTTTTTTTCTTTCATTTGGTTATAGTGTTAGGTAACTCTAACTAACCTCTTTGTTGACCCTAACATTGTTTTTGTTGAATTATGTTGATTCAATTATTTATTTTTAATTCTAAGGCATATTTACTTAATATAAAATAAAATAATTAATTATTATTTGTTATTATTTTTATGTGCAAATTATATTAATTCCAAACAAGGTTGAATTAAGATAAAAAATACCATTATACTCATCCCAAAGAAAAATATTCAATTAAATATTTATTTGTTTATTTTAAATTTTTTTTATGGTTTCAAACGCCTCATGAGACATATAGATTCATTTTTAGTTTAAATATCCATTTCTATCTTTTTAAATATTTTACATTCAAAAGTTTTGGCATGCATTATGAGATATTATTATTCATACCCTATTTTGTGTGAACAATGATATTGCAATCAATCTACTTTTTATCTTGGAATTCAACTTTTCCATGTAATTTAGCATATTTCTTAAAATATTTCCTTTTAGTTTGGTTATAATGCTAAGTGATTCTAAAACTCCTCAAGTGTTAACTTTGTATTGCTATGATATGTCTATGTTATGTTTTATCAATTTTTTTAGATTAAGCTTAACTATAAATTAACTTAATATTAAAAAAAGAATTTATCATATTTTTTATTTTGAATCTATTAATTCTCTTCAATTCCAATTGGTTCACATCTAAGGGAAACAAACATTGTTGAAGAAGTATTGATGAGATTGATCAAATTAAATATTCATTTCTACTTTTCTTAAAAAATATATTTCCTATGATTTTGATGTAGTTGACTACATATTTTCACTTATGATAAATTTGTTGTTCAAGGAAACTACAAATGATCTCATCAGTACTTTGGAATGAAATTTTGTCTTTTAGTTTAATTCCTTTCAGGAATTTTTTTGCAGCAGTTGTTTTATATTATTATGTAACAAAACTTCTTCTATCATGTGACCATTACATCATTTTCTTTGTTTAATTAAGTTGCCTTTATTTATCTCATTTCATCTTTAATATAAATTTACTTAATATTGAGATAATAAGTTATGATTAGTTGTGTTTATTTACTTTGGTAAATCATAGTAATCTAAGAGGATGTTCAGTCAAGATCAAACAAACATCGTTGGATAATTCTCAATAATATTAGTACTTTTATATATAAATTTCTATATATTGAAATATTTAATTTCAAGGATTTTCACATCCTTTGTGTGATGTTATGATTTATACCCAATTTAATGATTGAGGACATTACTCTTCATCTCTTTAGTATCTTGGAATGTAGCATTCTTTACAATTTGTCTCATGTTTTAAAATTTTGTGATTTCTATTGTTTATATTACTAGAAAATTCTAATTCTCTTCTCACATGACCTTTACATCAATTTGATTTTTTTATGTTACATAGCGCTAATTTACCTTATTTCTTACATAAGTAAATATTTTTAATTAATGTTAAAATAGTAATTTGTTTATTAATTATTCTTATTTAGTTTTAGATTGTAATGTAATTTCAATCAAAGTGCAATCAAGATGAAAAATTTTTCCTATTTATATTTTTAGATATTTTATTAACTAGTATTTTTTATTTCTATCAAAAGTTTTGATTCATAAATAATTAGATGATAGAGAATGTTATAGTTAATTTAGATCATAAAATATAATGCCATTTTCTAGTAAAAGTTATGATTTGCAAAATTGTTTTGCTTGATTTTATTATATATCAATGAATCTCTATTTTTCCTCACATGTAAACTTTATTTCAATTTTGTTTTGTTGTATTTTTTGATTTAATATCTCATTTCTACTATATCATATATTTAGTAATTATAAAAAAAAATATTTTTTTAATTATTTATGTTTTTTTAATTGGATTAGTAAAATTAATTTTGAATGGTGCCCAAAGAAGGTCAAATAATTGTGATTGAACTCCATCTGAAGAAAAATATTAAAATATAGTCATTTTTAAAATTTTACATTTTTTATTTTCAAGTGTTTTGGCATGATTTATAAGATATTTTTATTTGTAATAAATTTGATGATTGTGGAAGTTACACTCAAATACTTTAGTATCTTGGAAAGAAACAGTTTGAGATAATTTTACTCATTTCCTTAAATTTTTATATTTTGATTGGTTAAATAACTATTTGAATCATAATATCCTTTCACATGACCTTTAAATCGCCCTGGTTTGGTTATATTAAATTAATAATTTATCATTAGTTTTCTTATTTAATTTTTTAGTTTATGTTATTTCTTCAAATTTTTTACATTTATTTAATAATATTACTTTGTAACTCTGAATATATCTCTTGTGAACTTTACAATACATTAATTTTGTTGTATTATGCTTCTTTAATTTATCTCAATTCTACATAAATATATAATTAATTAATATTTAGAAATATATTTTTTTTCTTATTCTTATTTAAAAGTCATGATGATTCTTAATATGTTTTTATCACGATAAAACAAATATTCTTGGTCTCATGTCGACAAGCTCTTTCCAATAAAATATTCAATTGTAAAATTTTAAATATTTTACTTTTAAGAGTTTTAATAATCTTTATCAGATCGATGAAGTTGCACCCGATTTGTTTAGTATCTCAAAATACAACGTCACCATGCAAGTTATGTCATTTCTTTAAACTTTTCACTTTGATTTTATTATTTTACTATGCAACTCTAGATTTCTTATCATGTCACTTTTATGTTGCTTTAATGTTGTTTGAATACATTGTTTTAATTTAACTTATTCCATCTTTAATATATGTTTACTTAATATTTAAAAAAGGAATTTGAATTATTTAGATCTGTTTGGATTCATAATCCATAGTAATTTGAAACAAGATCTTATCGAAACAAAATATATAACGTTGGGGTTCCCTCAATAAACTCTATCTAACTAAATACTCTTTTTTATATTTTTAAATTTTATTTTTATTAGGCTTTTGGCATACATTATGTGGCATTTTGAATCATACCAGATTTATTGCTCAAAGATGTTATCAATGATCATCTTAGTATCTTATAATAAAAGTTTTCTATATTATTTATCTCATCTCTTCAAATATTATATTTTTATTTTGTTATTTTAATATGCAACTAAAAATATTCTCTCATATGTCACCTACATCACTTTGATTTGTTAAATTATATTACTTTAATTTATATCATATTAACATTAATATAAATTACTTAATATTAAAATCATAATTTACTCTTATTTTTGTTTAGTTAAATTTTTTAATTTACTATAATTCAAATCGTGGTAAGATGGAGGTAAAACAAAAATCATTAGACTTGTTTCGATGAGTACTATCCAATTATTTATCTATACTTTTTAAAAACAATTATTTCCTAAGATTTTATTACACTTTATGAAAAAGTTTTATTTCTAATAGATTTGTGAATCAAAGAAGTTACACTTAATCTTTTTATTCTCCGTTGTGCACCTTTTATATCATTTTCATCTAGTTTGATTACACTACTTATATGTCTTTTTTTTAATTAGTATATATTTACTTAATTATAAATAATAATAAATCATTAGTAATGCTTACTTTTGTATATCATATTAATCCCAAATGAGGTTCATTTGTGACAAAATAAACATTACTAGACCCATCTAAACATTCTTCAACCATTTAAACATTCTTTTTTATATTTTTAGATATTTTATTTTTAATTTTTTTATATCTTTATAATGCATTTTGATTCATACATTATTTATTGATATATGATTTAACTCTACATTTCTTTAACATCTTAAAATGTTGCCTCCTATGTAGTTTATCTTATTTTTTAAAAAATCGTGAATTTGTTTTATTTATATGACTAGAAAACTCCCATTCTTCTCTAGTGAGACATTTTTGTTGATTTGATTTAGTTAACTACATAGTTATGCATTATCTCATTTGAAAATTTGATGTATATTTTTCCATAATATTAAACTAATAATTTCTTATTATTTATGCATATTTAATTATTTAATTTACATTAATTCTAAACATAGTGTAATTGAGGTAAACAAATGTTGTTTAACTCAACCTAATGTTCCCTGTCAATTCAATAATTCCTTTTTATATTTTAAATTATTTAAATTTTTTAAAATTTTGGAATGTTGTATTAGATATTGTAATTTTTTTAAGATTTGGTGATTGGTCTTATTATACTCAAATTCCATTTCTTTATATTATTATTAAGACTAAATTTCCTCCTATGTAACCATTATGTTACTTTGATTTTGTTAGGTTACATTGGTTTCACTTTAACAATTTGAGTTTTAATATATACTTCTTATAAAAATAATACTTTGTTATTATCTTTCCTTATTTACATAGGAAATTTGCA
This sequence comes from Vanilla planifolia, assembly GCA_023846275.1. NCBI lineage: Eukaryota > Viridiplantae > Streptophyta > Magnoliopsida > Asparagales > Orchidaceae > Vanilla > Vanilla planifolia. The sequence continues at coordinate 817,018 of JAIUJO010000223.1, read as the reverse complement.
ATAAAAAAAGGATCTATTATTAAGAGCAAAAAAATATAATTGGAGTCATCTCTATGAGCTCCATCTTATTAAATATTCATTTTATGTCTAATAATATTTTATTTTTTTTGGAATTTTGTATGTTTTACAAGACATCTTATTTCATACGTAATTTTTTGATTGATGTTGCTAACGATCAACTTAGTATTTTCCAATGCATTATTTTATGCAATTCATCTTATTTCTTCAATTCTTTTGTTTTGAATTTGTTATATTAGTATGTTACCATAAATCTTATTTTGGGTGACCATTAGATTACTTTCATTTTATTTATCATATTTCCTTATTTTACGATAATTTTTTTAATATACATTTATTTAATAACAAAATGGTAATTTGTTCTTATTCATGTTTATTTATCTTGGCAATTCATAGTACTTCAATTCATGCTTCGATCAAGGGAAATAATGCTGGTGTAACATGACATCGAAAGCTATATACAATTTAAAAACCTCCAAATTAATCTTTAAAAAAAATTATTCCATCTATTTTTTGCATTAATTTAGTTATAGTGCTATGTAAACCTAACATTGCACTTTTGTGACCCTATCATTACTTTGATTTTGTTAGATTATGTTGATTCAATTTATGTCATTTTAATTTTACAAAATATTCACTTAATATTAAAAAATAATTAATTATTTTAACACCTTTTTATGTGCAATTTATAATAATTCCAGACAAGGTTGAATTAAAACAAGGCAAATACCATTAGACTTATCCCTATGAGTAATATTTAATTAAATTATTTTTTAAAATTATTTTTCAAATAATTTGGCATGACTTATGAGAATTTTTGACTCATCCTTAATTTTAATATTCATTTATCTTTTTAAACATTTTCCTATAAAATGTTTTGGCATGTATTATGAGATATTGTTTTTTGTACCAAATTTGGTATTGACGATGCTATTATAATACATCTCCTTTTTTTCTAGGAATTCAACTTTTTCCTATAATTTAGCTTATTTCTGAAAATATTTTTCTTTTATGAGTGACTTTGACTAAAAACTAATTTAGTGCTAGAGAATATCACACATGATTATCTTAGAACTTTAGAATGCAATTTTATCATAACTTGTTCTATTTTTTAATTTTTTTGTTACAATTTTTAATATTTGAATGAACACTGATTCTATTTTTTAGTGTAACTTTTATATCATTTTTATTTTGTTATTTTGCATTGGTTTGTTTTCTCACATTTCTAGTTTATTATATATTTACTAATTATTTAAATTATAATTTAATTATTTTATCATATTTAATTGCTTCATTTATGTTAATTCCAATAGTGATGTAATTGAAGCAAAAGAAATGTAGTTGATCCCAACTTAATGAGCCCAATTAGAGAAAATATTTATTTTTTTATATTTTTAAATACCTTATATTTTTTTTGTAGGCTTTAAGATTTATTTTGATTATGACAAAATTTTATGATTAGAGATGTTGTGCTCAAAATCCTTTGTACCTTGGATTGCAAATTTCTATGCAATTATCACATTTCTATGTTACTCGAATCTCCTTCAGTGTGACATTTAGATTGCTTTTATTTGGTTATGCTAATTTCTCTAAATTTAGCTTAATAATAACACTAAAGTTAGCTTAAATATCGATTTAATTAATACTAAAATAATATATAATTCTTATTTATGCTTGATTAGTCTATCAATTTGTAGTATTTGAAGTCCAATTGCAATAAAAAAATCCTTGTTGAATTTGTCTTCTTAACCTCTATCTAAAAAATTATTCATTTTATATTTTTTAAATATTGTTTTCTTAAGTTTTTGCACACCTTATCAAACATTTTGATCTATACCTGCTTTAATGATTGATGTTGTTACTCTTGATCTTAATAAAAAGCAAATGTTGTTTAACACATCTCAATGAGCTCTATAAAATTAAATATTCATTTTAACATTCCCAAATACTTTGTTATTTGTAGTGTTGGCTTAGTTTATGATGCATTTTTATTTTTACTTGTGTTAATGATCATAGGTGTTACGCTTAAGCTCCTTTATTATATTATAAAGCAACTTTGCTTTATAATCTATGTTATTTATTCGAATGTTTTAATTTAATTTCATTATATTACAACTAAATGGAATTTTCCTCATGTGTAACCTTTATATAGTTTTATTTTGCTATATTGCATTGCTTCAATATATCTTATTTCAACTTTATTATATATTTACTGACTATTTCAACAAAATTTCTTATTATTTGTGCTTATTTATTATATAATTTATAGTAATTCTAAATGAGATATGATTAAGATAAAAGAAATTTCATAACATTTGTCTTAATAAGCACTGTCCTTTTAAATGTTTATTTTTCATATTTTAAGATATTTTATTTTTGAGAATTTTGTGTTTATTTTGTGACACAATAATATTAATATTTTATTTAATAATCGAGGATATTATACTCAATATCCTTAACATCTTCCAATTTAACTTTATTATAAAATGTATATTAATTCCTCAATTTTGTTTTTTTATTTGATTATATTTCTATGTGTCTTTAAAGCTCCACTCATGTGAGATTTAAATTTATCTCTTTTTATTTTTAAAAAATAATTACCTAATCTAGAAATGTTATATTATTATTATTTATGAATATTTATTTTCTTAATTAATAGTAATTCTAAAGGAGATTTGATCAAGAAGAAATAAAAGTCATTAGCCTCATTTCCACAAGCTATATGCAATTAAATCTCAACATTTATATTTTTTTAATATTTCATTTTCTAAGGTATTAGCACTATTTTTGAGGAATTTTGAGTTAGAATTGATTTTGTATTCAACAGTGTTAAACTTGATGTCCATACCTTTCTTAAATAAAAGTATTAGATTTTATTTAATAATTTTTTTCTATTTTCTATGCTTTTCGTAGACTTTGTGAGATATTTTTATTTTTACCAAATTTTATGATCGAAGATGTTACACTTGATCACCTAAGTAACCATGTATGGAACTTTCCTTTACAATTTATCTTATCTCTTCAAATGTTTTGCTTTGATTTTGTTATAAAACAATGTGACATGAAATATCCTCTCAGGTGACCATTACATAACTTTGAATTTGTTATATTATATTAGTTCAACTAAACTCATTTCTAATTTAAAATCTATTTTCTTAATATTAAAAAATATTTATTTATTATTTTTTCTTATTTACCTCAATTAACAAAAATATTTCCAAATGGTGTTGAATTAAGATGTAAAAAATGTCATTGGACTCATCTTAACCTACTATATATAATTAAATAATAATTTATTATATTTCAAAATATTTCATTTTTTAGGATTTTCTCACATTTTACTACGCCTTTTTCTTCATAGATAATTTGATAAAAAAGGATGTTATACTCAATCTCCTAAATATTTTGGAATACAAGTTTTCTATATATTTTATCTCATTTCGTTAACTTTTTTTTATTTAATTTTATTATTTTGAAAATCTAATTCACCTCTCATACAACCTATATCTCACTATGAATTAGCTATGTTACATTATGAAAATTTATCTCTTTCTAGATTTAAAATATAATATAAGATATTAAAATAATAATTTATTATTATTTATCCCTTTTATTTTTTAATTCATTACAATTCTGAATGCTATCTTATTTAAAAGAAATAAACTTTGCTGGACTCATCTGGACAAGCTTTGTCTAATTGAAATTTCATGATTAAGTTTGTTGATAATTTTTTTTAAGGGTTTTGGAATTTTTTATGAGGCATTTCCATTTATTGCTAATTTATATAATAGGGTTGTTATCGTAGATCTCCTTTGTATTTTTGAAGGAAACCTTCCCATGTTATTTATCACATTTATTTGAAATTTTCACATCGATTATGTTATAAAACATTGAAAGTTTAACACTCCTGACATATGACCTTTGTATCAATTTGATTTTCTTTTATTACATTACTTCTATTTATGTTATTTCAATTTTTTTATATATTTTTTACATATTAAAATAGTAATTTTAATATTTGTGCTTATTTAAAAAGGCAATTTGTTATAACTCAAAACAAGGTCCATTCAAATAGAAACAAGGTTGTTTGACATGTCCCAATAAGCTCTTCCAAACTAAATGTTTAGGTCCAAATTTCTAAAAAATTTATTTTTTATAGTTTTAGTATATTTTATGAGGTCTTTTGATTTGTATCTAATTTCACTGCCAACAATATTAAATTGATCACATTAATATCTTTGAATACAACTTTTTGAACAATTTAACTTAGTTCTTCAAATGTTTTGGTTTCATTTTGTTAGGTTACAATGGAACTCAAAATCTCATCTCATGTGACTTTTACATCACCTTAATTTGACCATATTGCATTTCTTGAATTTATCTAATTTTACTTTTCATATCACTTTTCTTAAAGTTAAAATAATAATTTGCCATTATTTTTGTTTATTTACTTTGGTAATTAATGGAAATTCAATGAGTGGTTCGATTGAGATGAGACAAATATTGTTGGATTAATCTCAATGAATTTTATTCAATTAAATATTCATTTTTGTATCTTTTTGACTAACTTATTTTTAAGGTTTTAGCTTGTTTTATGAGACTTTTTAAATATTGCCTATTTTGAATAATCAAAGATGTTACAGTTGATGTCTAAAGTATTTTGAAATACAAAGTTTTCATGCAATTTATCTCATTTATTTTAACTTTCCCATTGATTTTGTTATTTTACTGCATAAATCGTAAGCTGCTTTATTGTGAACAACATATCACATTGATTTCGTTATATTACTTTGTTTAAATTTATCACATTTTTGTCAACTATATATCAACGAAAAATTAAAACAAAAATTTATTGTTACTTAATATTTTTTATTTTCCCAATATGTAGTAATTCTAATGGTCGTCTAATCAAAACAAAACAAATATTATTACACTTCTCTTTATTGGCTATATCTTACTATATATCTTTTTAAGTTTTTAAAAAAATTTTCTATCATTTATGCATGATTTATGAGTTTTTTTATTCATACCTTTTTTGTATAATTAAGGATGTTACACTTGCTCACCATACCATCTTGGAATGTAACATTTCGTATAATTTTTCTATTTTTTCAAAACATTTTCCTTTCATTTGGTTATATTCAAATGCAACTCAAAATGTCCTCCCTTTTCACTTTTACATTTCTTCAATTTGGTTATACTGCATAATTTCTACTTTTATAATTTTACCTTTAATATCTATTTTCTTAATATTAAAAAAAAATTATTATTATTTATGCATAATTACTTTAGTTATTCGCATTAATTACAAATAATGCCTAACATAAAGGAAACTAATATCTTTGAATAGTCTTGGTGGTTTTATCTAAATAAATATTCATTTTTCGTCTTTAACTATTTTATTTTCAAGGTTTTATGGATAATTTATCATTTTGATACCTAACTGATTTGATGATCAGGGATAGTATGCTTCATGTACTTAATATCATTAAATACAACTTTTTCATATGATTTATCTCATTTCTTAAAATGCTTAAATTTTATTTTCTTATATTATAATGTAATTTTAAATCTCCTCTATAGTGACCTTTAAATCACTTATATTTTGAAAAATTACATTATTATTTATTCTTTATACTTAGGTAAGGAGTTTTAATGATAAATGATGTCTATCACAAATGAAGGAAGCATTTATAATCAATTTATGCTTATTTTATTTTTGTAAATACATTATTTTCTACAATAAAGGAAAGCTATAACAATCATTTTAATTCATACTTCTTTTATTATCAAACAAGTAGCACTAAATCTTTGTAGAATCTTTGAATGCAACTGTCCAAATAATTTACCTCATTTCTTTAATCATTTCACTTTTATTTTGTAATATTACTATTAAACACTAATTCTCCACTAATTTTACTTCTACATTGGTTTTTTGTCATTCAATAGGATAGAGTTAATAAAGAGGAGTCCAAAAATGCTCAAATGATCAATAATGATACACTTGAACTACTTACTATCTTGGAATGCAATTTTCACATATATCTTATCTCATTTTTTAAAAGTTTTTCTTTGATTTGGTATTGTTGTAGTGCACCTCTGAATCATATCTTAAGTAGCATGTACATTGCTTTGATTTAGTTATATTATGTTTCATAAATGCATTTCATTTCTTCTTTAGTATATATTTATTTAAGATTAAAGTTATAATATATCATTATTTATTACTTTTTTGTTTAATAATTTGTAAGAATTCTAAACAAGTTATGATGGTCACAAAATAAATGATCCACTGATCTCAACGAGCTCTATCCAATTCATTATATAGGTTTATTTTTAAAATATTTGGTTTTCAAAGATTATGATGTACTTTAAAACACCTTTTGATTCGTACTTGAATTTTTTATGAATGATGTTGCTATCTTTGAATGCAATGTTTGCATGCTATCTTATGTTTTAAAAGTTTTCGTTTCGATTTTGTTATGTAACCATGTTACTCCAAATATCCTCTCATGTGACATTTATACTTAATTTTTTGATTATATTATATTGTCTAAATTTATATTATTTTAGCTTTGTTAATATAATTAATTAAAATAAAATAATAATTTATTATTGTTTATCTTATTTAATTTTGTAATTCATAGTAACTCTGAACGAGATGTTATTTACGTTGAACAAAATTTGTTAGACCTTCTCGATGAACAATATCCAATTAAATATTATTTTTATTATTTTTAAATATTTTATTTTCCACTTTTTGGGATACTTTAATTCTTTTTATGTTTTAGTCTTACATCATATTGATTTGATTATACTATATTGATTAATTTGTCATATTTTAGCTTTAATATATATTTATGTAACATTAAAATAATAACTTATTAATATTTATGCTTAGCTACCTTGTTAATTTATTATAATTCTAATGCAAGCTCTAACAGACATGAAATAACAATCAATATACTCATCTTGAAAAATATTATGCAATAAATTATTCATTTTTATTTTTTTGAATATTAATTATATAGGATTTTGACATGTTTTATAGGATATTTTTATTTGAACTTCAGTTGATGATCGATGTCATTTTAGGTACCTAAAAATGAATACCTTTTTTTTAGTTCATCAATAAAAGTCAAATGAAATTTGTGTCACCTCGATCAATACACAACTGGAATTACTATGTAATACATAACTAAATAAACTAAAATATTAATAAATTAAAATAATAATATTAAATTAATATGTGCTAAAGTTGAAATGAGATAAACTGAAATAATGTTATTAACCAAATCAATGAGATATAGAGGTCACATCAAAGGTGAATCAAAGATTCATAGTAATATCACGAAATCATTATGAAAAATTTTAAATAATTATATAAACTATAGTTTAAAGTTGCATTCCAAGATATGAAGAAGATCAAGTACAACAATCTTAGTCATCAAATTAGAAATGAATTTAAAAGGCTAATAGAATATGCTAAAATCTTAAAAAATCAAATATTTAAAATTATAAAAATAAATGTTTAATTGGATAATGCTTATTAAGATGAGTGTAATGATGATTATTTTGTCTTGATCAAACCACTATTATAACTATTATGAATCTGATGAATAAATAACGTAAATAAAGATAAATTATTATTTTAATAAAAAGAAAATTTATAATAAAAATGTAATAAGTCAAATTAAAGTAATTTAACATAACAAAATAAATGTGACTTAATGATCACATGAAAGAAAAATTAGGGTTTCATGTTAATATAACCAAATCAAAAAGAAAGTTTTGAAAAAAAGGATAAATTATAAAAGAAAGTTACAGTTTAATATACTAAGAAGACAAAGTGAAAGCACCTTGATCATTAAATCATGTATGAATCAAAATGACTTGTGAAGAATAAAAAAATCTTTGAAAATATATAATATTCAATAATATAAAAATGAATGTATCGTTGGGTAGAGTTCATCGAGGTAAGTCTAATGGTATTTGTGTCATCTCAGTCAAAGTTATTACAAATTACCAAAAAAATTATCATAAATAATAACACAATATTTGTAAATGAAAATGATGTAATGGTTGAACAAAAAGAGATGAATGGTTACATAAAAATATCACTATATCCAAGTGAAAAATTGGAGCTTCTTTTTTATATTTTTAAATATTTTATTTTTTAGGATTTTTATATGCTTTATGAGACATTTTGATTCTCATCTAATTTGATGATCAAAGATTTTACACCCATTATCCTCAAAATCTTGGAGTGCAACTTTTGTGTATAATTTATCTCATTATAAAAGTTTTTTTGCTTTAATCAAGAAATATTATTAAGAAACTATAAGTTTCCAATTTTGTGAGCTTTACATCCCCATGATTTCTTGATATTATGTTGCTTCAATTAATCTTATTTCAACATTAATATAATCAGCTTCAAATTTAAATGATACTTTAGTTTTTTTATGCTTATTTAATTTTTTAATTTGTAGTAATTCCATTTGAGATCTAATCAAGAAGAAACATATATTGTTTAACTCATCTCGATGATTTCTATCTAATTAATTTTTCATTTTTATATTGTAAAATATTTTATTTTTTTTTAGGTTTTGCATGCTTGTTGAGACACTTCAATTTGTAACTAATTTGATGGATGAGGATATTATGCTTGATCTACTAAGTATTAAAGAGTGTAACTTTCTTATAAAATTTGTCTTATTTCTTCAAAAGTTTATCTTTAATTTAGTTATATTAATATGAAATTTTAATTCTCCTCTCGTGTGATCATTACATTAGTTCAATTCAACAAGCTTTAGCTTTAATATATAAATACATAATACAATAAAAATAGTTTTGTTTTATTTATTTTTACTTTGTTAATTTATAGTAATTCCGAATGACATCTTATTATGATGAAATGATCATCCTTGGACTCATCTTGACAAATTCTATCAATATAAATATTTATTTTTATAATTACAAATTATTTTTTAGGGTTTTGACATGCTTTATGATGTATTTTGATTCATGCATTATTTCACGATTGAGTATGTTATGTTTGATCTTCTTAGTATCTTGGAATGTAAATTTTTGTTACAATGTCTTATATTTTAATAATTTTTTTCTTTGGTTTGGTAATATTCCTATGTAACTCTAAATCACCTCTCTTATGACCCTTATATTGATTTGATTGGTTATATTATATTTTTTTTAATTTATCTCATTTCAACTTTAATAAAAATTTCCTTAATATTAAAGTAATATTTTTTTATTTGTGCTTATTTTTGATATTATGTCGTCTTTATAAAAAAGATTTGATTGATGAGAAACAAACATCATTGGCTTATGTCAAGGAGATATATATAATTAAATGTTAACTTTTATGTTTCAAATTTCTTCTTCTCAAATATTTTGGCATTTTTTATGAGATATTTCATTTCATATGTGATTTGTCAATTTATGATGCCACACTCGATCTCCTGAATTCCTTTGAATGGAAATTTCTTATATAGTGTATCTCATTTCTTCAAGTGTTTTATTTTGAATTGGTTATATTACTTTTAAACATAACTCTTCTCAACATTAAGATGATTTTGCTCTATTATGTTGATTGAAATTATCTGATTTTCTTATTAATATGCATTTACTTAAGATTCACATAATTAAATTTTGTTATTTATTCTTATTTTAATTTGTAATTCACATTAATTCTAAAGATTATTGGAATAATCTCGACAAGCTTTATCCAGTAAAATATTCACCTTACTTTAAATTTTCTATAGTTTTGGGCCTCTTAAAGAGATACGTTGCTTTGCAAAAATTAAATAATATATATATTTTTTATTAATATAATAATTTAATATTATTTATTCTTATTTGTATTTGTAATTCATAATAATTTAAAATGAGAACTGATGAGGATGAAAATGACTTCAATCAGCGTGATTAAATGAGTACTATCCAATTTAATATTCATTTTTATGTTTTTTGGATAAGTTTTATGCTCTTGTTTTGTGTGTTAGAAGATTTTTTAATTTAAATCCAAACAAAATTTGATGATTGAGTTTGTTATGCTCAATCTTGTTAGTATCTTTGAGTTCAACATTCTTGTCAAATTTACCTTATTTAAATATTTTGCATTTAATTGACAACATTAATATCTAACTGTAAATCTCCTCTTGTGCCACATTTATTTTATTTTGATTTGTTCGTATAATATTATTTAAATTTATCTCATCTTAACTTTAATATATATAAATTTAATGTTAAAATGTTAATTTATTATTATTTAATCTCATTTTGGTTGATAATTCATAATAATTCTGAATGAGGTTTGTTCATGAAAAAAAAAATTTCACTAAACTCATCTCAATAAGCTTTATCTAATTAAATATATTTTTAAAAAATGTTTTTAAATATTTTTTCAATGATTTTAACTTGGGTGTTGGCATGCTTTATGAGATATTTCACTTCATGTTTGATTTGGTAATCAAGGATGCTACGCCTTAATGCAATAGTATATTGGAAAAAATCTCTCACAATGGCTTTCTCATTTATCGTAAAATCTTTCTTTCATTTGGTTATATTATCACAAAACTCTAAATCTCTTCTATGTGACCTTTACATTACTTTGATATATATTACATAGCTTAACCTAACCTCATTTTTGGTTTATTACACATTTACTATTTATTAAAATAATAATATTTATTCTTTTTTAATTTCATAATTTATTATCATTTATGTATGTTTAATTTCATTTTAGTTATAATATAAAAATTATTACTAAAATAATAATTTATTATAAAATAATAATGTAAAAAGAAAGTTCAATTTAGTTATAATATATATATATATATATATTAATAAAAAAAATATTTTAATATTTTAAAAAAATAAAAAATATTTTTTTAATATTAAGTCAATATTTATTAAGGCTAAAATGTTATATATCGAAGAAATGTAAGATAGCCAAATCGATGCAATGTAGAGGTCACACGAGAGGAGATTAAAAGTTACATAGTAATATAAACAAAACAAAGCAAACAATTTGAAGAAATGTTATGAATAGTATAGGAAAGTTTCATTCCAAAGTACTAAGGGGATGGAATATAACATCCTTAATTGTCATCTTATATATGAATCTAAATTGCTGATAAAGTGTGCTAAAACTCATGCAAATTAGATATTTATAAATATAAAAATGATTATTTAATTAGATAAGCCTAGTCAAAATGAATTTCATAATATTTCTTTTATCTTGATTACACTTGATTCAGAATTATGAAAAATTACATAAGTAAATAAACTTAAATAATAATATATTAATCTCTTAATGTTTAATAAATTTATATTAAGAGAATATTTATTGTTACAAAAAAATTCAACCAAATCAAAACAAAAAATTTGAAAAAATAAACCAATTTGTACATGAAAGTTTCATTCCTCAATGTGAATGAGGTCTAGTGCAACATCGTCTATCGTTTAATAGAGAACCAATTAAAATGTCATGCAAAGGATGTCAAAACTCTTGATCATAAAATGTTTAAAAATTTTATAAAAAGAATATCATATTGGATAATGCTTGTCGAGATGAGTGTAACAACATTTGTTTCATCATGTCGAAGCTCATCTAGAATTATTGTGATTTAAAAATTGTGTAAGAATATATAATAATAAATTATTATTTGAATATTAGGTAAATTATATTAAATCCTAAATGAGATAACTTGAAGCAACAGAATGTAACCATATGAAATGGATGTAAAGGTCACATGAGAAAGGATTTATAGTTATATATTAATATAATAAATTGAAACAAAACATTTAATGGTATAAAAACATTGCACTATAAAGTTGCATTCAAAGATGCTAAAGATATCAAGCATAATATCATCAACCATCATATCATGTTGGAATAAAAATATCAAAGAAAGTAGGAAAAAACCTTAGAAAGAAAATATTTAATAATATATAAAAATTATTTAAATGGTTAGAGCATTCTGAGAGGAGTCCAAAGATGTTTTCCTTGATTTGTTCTAATTTTTAATTGCCTAAAATGATTAAAAGAAATAAGCATAAACATAAAAAAAATTATTATTTTTGTATTATTTAAATACTAAAGCTTAAATAAGAAGGTTTGGAGCAATGTAACATAACCAAATAAAGGCGATGTAAAGGTTACATCGGAGAAGGTATAGAGTTATATGGTAATATAGCTAAATTGAAGCAAAAAATTTGAAAAATGATATAAAGTTTATGAGAAAGTTGAATTCTAAGATATTAAAGAGATTTCATATAATAGCCTTGATTGTCATGATGCATGAACCAAAATACCTTATAAAGAATGCAATAACCTTGGAGAAAAATATTTAATTAGATAGAGTTTGTTGAGATTAGTTTAATGATGTTTATTTCATTTCAATCAAACATCACTTGGAATTATTGCTCTTACCAAAGTAAATAGCCATATATAATAACAAATTATTTTTTTTAATATTAGATGAATGTATATAAAAGCTAAAATAAGATAAATTAAAATAATGTCATATAATATAATCAAAGTGATGTAATGGTTACATGAGAAGAGATTTAGAGTTACATTGTAGTATAATCAAATAGAAATGTACATTTTGAAATAATGAGGTAAATCATAAGAGAAAGTTGCAATTAAAAGTGCTAATGGGATCGACATCATCATTAATCCTTATATCGTATAAAAATAAAAATATCTCATAAAACAAGAAAAATATTAGATAATAAAATATTTATTAAATAAAAAAAATATTTAATAGGATAGACCCTATCGAGAGGAGTCCATTAATGTTCATTTTTTTCATTATTGGACCATATTTGAAATTATTATGAATTATCAAAATAAATAAGCATAAATTATAATAAAATAAATAATTTAAATCAATGTGTTCTCCTATTAATATTGAAAAGAGATGAACTAGTACAACATAATATAAACAAATCAAAGTAAAAAGTTTGAAGAAATGAGTGAAATTATAAGTGAAAGTTGCATTCCAATTTATAAAGGATAATAAGAATAATATCTTTGATCTATAAATATGATACAAATCAAAATGGTTGGCAAAGCTTCCTAAAATTGAAAAGATTTTTTAAAAAATTTTTAAAAAATATACTTAATTGGATATTGTTCATTGAGAGGAGACAAATGACATTTTTTGGCCTCACTCGATCCTTATTTCAAATTGATATGAACTATAAATTTAAATAAGATTAAATAATTATAAAATATTTATTAAGCAAATAATTAATAGAAATTAAATTAAGAAAAATTAAAGCAATGTAATATAATGAAATGAAGTGATGTAAAGGTTACTTGAAGGGAGATTTAGAGACACATAATAATATAACCAAATCAAAGCAAAAAAAATTTGAGGTAATGAGTTAAACAATACAAGAAAGTTGTAATCCAAGAAAAAAGGAGATCAAGTGTAACATGCTCAATCATGATGTTATCTATGAATCAAAATGCCTCGTAAAGAGTAATAAAATCTTATCAGGTAAAAATATATAAAAATATAGAGATAAATATATAATTAAATAGATCTTATTTAGATGAGTCTAATGACATTTGTTCATCTGATTGATGTTTATTTGAAATTGATAACAGTTACCAAAACAAATAATCATAAATATATATCATGTATTATTTTTATATTAAAAAAAATATGAAAATTTAAATGAAATAATTTAAAGTAATCTAATATAACAAAATCAAAGTAATGTAAACTTCAAAGAAAAGGAGATTTATATTTATACACATATATAACTTAATTAAAATTAAAAATATTTGAAGAAATTAGATACGTTTTACATGAATATTGCATTTAAAGATACTTAAAAGATCAAGTACGAAATTATTGATTGTCAATTCTGTTACAAATAAAAAGAACTTTTAATACATGTCAAAATCATAAAAATAAAAATATTTTAAATTTAAAAATGAATATTTTATTGGATCAATCTTATTGAGATGAGTCCAATAACCTTTGTTTTGTCTCAATTGGACCTAGATTCAAATTATTATGAATTATCATAATTAAAATTATATTATATGCAACAATTTTTTAATATTAAGTAAGCATATATTAAATTTGAAATAAGAAAAATTATATTAATATAATATAACAAAATAAAAAAAAACATATGATACAATGACATAAATGTTATAAGAAAGTAGCATCTTAGATACTGAGGAGATCGAGCATAACATCCTTGATCATTAAATTAGATTTGAATCAAAATAACTTGTAAAACACGTAAAGTATTAAAAAATAAAATTAAAAAATTGACTGCATCAAAGGCTTGTCCAACAACGTTTGTTTCATTCTGATTAGACTTTGTTTTAAATTAATTTGAGTTATAAAATCAAATAAACATAAATAATAATATATCATTATTTTAATATTTAGCAAATACATGTTAAAATTAAAAAAAGGTAAATTGAAGTCATGTAAGATTGCTAAATCAAGGTCATAAAAAAGAAAACATGAGAGTAGATGAAGTCTTACATAATAATATAACTTAATCAATGCCGAAAAGTTGAAGATATAAAATAAAATGAATAAGAAAGTTACTTTCCAAGATATTAAGAGCATCATCCTTGATCATCAAATTAGGCATGAACTAAAATGTCTCATAATACTTATAAATCTTAAAAATTAAAATATTTAAAAAATTAATATTTAACTATATTTACTATAAATTATGTGTAAATAAACTTAAATAATTATAAATTATTATTTTAATATTAAGTAAAAGATATTAAAGCTAAAATGAGATAAAATAAAGCAATGCAATATAAAATTCTTATGAAAGGATATTTGAGTTACATAGTCATTTAACAAAATCAAAGACATTTGAAGTAATAAGATTAGTTATACAAGAAATATCATTCCAATTTCGTAAGAAAATTGAGTGCAACATCCTTGATCATTAAACGAGCTACAAATCAAAATTTATTAAAAAAGTTGTCACAACCATAGTAAACAAAATATTTAAAATTATTTAAATAAATATTACTTTTGATATAGCTCATTGAGATGAGTCGAGTGACATTTTCTATCTTACTCAATCATTGTTTGTAGTTACTCAAGCTAATGTAGTAATTAAAAAAAATAATAATATATTAACTTTTTGTTTTGAAGTAAATATATATTAAAAAAAATAAATAAATTGAAATAATGCAACATAACTCAACAAATGTGGAAAATTTGTGCGATAAACTTAAATTACACAGGAAAGTGACATTCCAAGGTACTTAAGAGATTTATTGTAATTTGCTCAATCATGAAATCAACTTCAAATTTAAGTGACTAATAAATCATAAAAAAATCCTAAAAAAATTAATATTTAAAATTAAAAAAAATATTTACATGGCTAGAGCACATCATGATGAATCCATTAATATTTGTTTCATCTTTATCAGATTTTGTTTGCAATTGTTGCGAATGACAAAAAATAAGCACAAATAACAACAAACTATTATTTTAATATTATGTTAATATATATTAAAGTTCAAATGAGTTAAATTGAAGCTATGTAATATAACTAAATCAAAGAAATTTAAAAGTCCTCAGGAGGAGTTTTTGAGTTATATTCTAATATAACCAAATAAAAGAAAACAGAATGAAGAAATGACATAAATAGTATAGGCAATTAACATTTCATGACACTATGGAGAACGACTGCGTAACCAATGACCATTAAATAAGGTAACAATCAAAATGTCTCAAAAAATCTTACAAAAACTTTAGAAAAGTATTTTTTTTAAAATATTAAAATACATAGTTAATTGTTTAGGGCTGGTCAAGATGATTTCAATGAAACTATATTTGTCTCATTTAGGTGTCCTATGGAGTAAGTAAGAGTTAACAAATTAAATAAAGATAAATAATAATAAATTATTTTTTAATAAAAGTAAAAATATATTTAAGCCGAAACAAGATAAATTGAATTAAATAAATAAAATAAACAAACCAAAACATAAAATTTCAAAAAAATACATAAATTGTCTTAGAAAGTTGCATTCTAAGATGTTGATGTTTGGTATAATATCCTAGATCATTCAATATGGTGCGAATCAAAATACCTTGAAAGCATACTAAAACTTAGAGGAAAAATATTTATAAATATTGAAATGAAGATTTGAATGGATAAATCTTGCTAAGACTTTTTGTCTTGACCAGGCTTTGTTTTGAATTACAATAGTTTACAAAATTAAATAAATATTGAAGCTAAAACGAGATAAAATAAATCAATTCTACATGAATTAATTAAAATGATATAAAAGCTAGTTGAGAGGACAATTTTAGTGAGATTGTAACAAAACCAAATAAAAGAAAAATATTTGAAAAAATAAGTTAAATTTTATAAGAAAGTCACTTTCCAAGACATTAAAGTGATAGAGCATAGCATCTTTGATAATCAAATTAGGCACAAATCTATATGAGATCTAGAACTTGCTAAATCAAAAAAAATAAGAAATTAAAAAAAATTATAAAAAATGTAATTAGTCAAAGCTCATCAAAACAAGTGAAATAACATCTGTTTAATCTTGATAAGATTTTATTTTGAATTGCTACAAAATATAAAATTAAAATGACATAATAAATAATAAATTATTACTTTGACATTAAGTAAACAAATAATAAGAAAAATGAGATAACTTGAACTGTGTAATATAACAAAACTAAAGTAATGTTAATGTCTATTTTGTAATTATATAACCAAATAATAGTGATAAATTTAAATAAATAAGATAAATTGTCTTGAAAAGTTTGATTCTATGATACCAGAAAAAATCAAGTGTAATGTCATTGATCATTAAATCTGGTACAAAATAAAATACCTCAAAATACATGGTAAATTAATAGATAAATAATTAAAAAAAATATAATTAATTTTTTATTATATGCAACTCATCAAGACAAGTCCAACAAGGCTTGTTTCGTATGATCAAACAACTTTTTAAATAACAACGAGTTTTCAAAGTAAATAAACATAAAAAATAATGAACTATTACTTTAATGTATATATATATAGATTAAAGCTAAATTGAGATGAATTAATTCAATCAAACATAACAAAATTAACCTAATGCAAATATTACAAGAGGGCGATTTAAAGTTATGTTATATTACTTTAAATTTCAAAATTAAATTCATTGAAATAATAATACATTTTTATTTTTAGTATTTTAGAAATTTGTATTAAAGTTAAAGTAAGATAAATTTTAGGAATGTTGTAAAAACAATTCAAAATATTTGAAAGCTTACGTGAGGGAAGATTTAAAGTAAAAATGTAATATACTAAACCAAAGAAAATTTTGACAAAGTGAGATAAATTATATGGAAAGGTTTTGTTCTAAGATGCTAGGATGATCAATTATAACATTATTGATACTTAAAAAAGATACAAATAAAATGCCCTATAAAACAGACAAAAATTAAGTAAGAAATATTTTAAAATATAAAAAAAGAAATGTTGAATTGAATATAGCTCATCTAGATGAGTCAATTGATGTTTATTTTATCTGAATCAAACCTTATTAAGAATTAATATGAATTAAAAAAGTGAATAAGCATTGAACATAACAAATTATTATTTTAATTATAAGTAATATATATTAACATTATAAAATGATAGATTAAAGTCAATTAAGACAACCAAATCAAAGCTATTTAAAGGTTACAAAAATAAAGAATAAGATTATCATAGAGATATAACCAAATCAAAGTGAAAATTTTAATGGAATGAGATAATTTGTATATGAAAGTAGTATTCCAAGATACTAAAGTGTTTGAGTATAGCATCATTGATCACAAAATTAGGCATGAATTAAAATTTTGTAATAGTGCATGTTAAAACCCTAGAAAATAAAATTTTTTAAAATATAAAACAAACATTTACTATGATAGACCTCATTGCAATAAGTATGTTGATGTTTATTTTGCCTTGTTCTAATTTGGTCTAGAGTTTTTATGAATTATCAATATAAATAAGTATTTGTAATAATGAAATATAATTAATTAAAAGATATCTAAAGGTTATAAAAAAAGAGATTTGAAGTTACTTTGTAATTAACAAAATCAATTAGAAACATTTGAATAAGTAAGGTATGTTATTCAAAAAAACTGTGTTCCAAATTAGTAAGAAGATCGAGTGTATCATCCAAGATGATGATGCAAACTATGAATGAAAGTTACTAGAAAAGCAATCCAAAATTCTTGGAAATTAGAATTTTTAAAATATAAAATCAATATTTATCTAGATAAAGCTCATTGAGATGAGTCTAACGATGTCTATTTTTCTATATTAGACCTCGTTTTGATACTACAAATAACCAAAGTAAATAACCATAAACAAAAAACTTATTTTGATATAAGTAAATAAATATTAAAATTAAAAATAACATAAATTAAAATAATATTATACAACAAAATGAAAGTGATGTAAGGGATACACATAAAGGGATTTATTGTTGTAATATAGCCAAATCAATGCAAAATTCTCAAGAAATTAGACATATTAAGTGAAATAATTATATTAGAAAATACTATCAAGGTTGAGTAAAACATCCTTATTAAAAAAATAACATACAATTAAAAATGCCTTAACATATTGGCAAGACCTTAAAAAAAATCTTTGCAAAAATAAAATTGAATTTTTAATTAGATATAGCTCATCAAAATGGGTCTAATGATGTTTGTTTTCTCTTAATTAGACCTCATTTGGAATTTCTACAAATTGCCAAAATAAATAGGCATAATTATTAACAAATTATTATTATTTTGTGAAGTAATTAGATATCAAGGTTGAAATAGGATAAATGGAAGTAATATAATACTACAAAATGAAACAACTATAAAGGTGAAATAGGAGTAGATTTTGAGTTATGATGTAATATAACTAAATTAAAGAAAAGACTAAAAGAAATGAGATAAATTCAATAGAAAAAATTGCACTGCAAGATACTTAGAAGATGATTGCAAAATTCTCAATCAAAAAATCAAATATGAATCAACTTGCCTAATAAAGTATGTGAAAAGCCAAGAAAATAAAACATTTATAAGTATAGAAATGAATATATAAGTAGATAGAGATTTTTTTATATAAGTTCAACAGGTTTTTTTCTCTCCATTGGACCTCATTTTGAAATATTCTAATTTACAAAAATAAGAAACATATACAACTTTAAATTATTATATAAACATAAAAATAAATATGCAAAAAAAAACAAAGCAAAAAATTTGAAGAATAAGATAAATTGTATAGCAATGTCATATTCGGAGATACTAAAGAGATCATTGCAACATCTTCGATTATAAAATCAAATAAGAATGAAAAATACCCATAAAACATGCTAAACCACTAAAAAATAAATTATTTAAAAACATTAAAATGAATATTTAGGTTGATAAAACTTATTGAAATGAGTCCACGAACAAACATATCTTCTCAATTAAACCTCATTTTGAGTTATTGAAATGTAGAAAAATAAGTTATAAATAAAATTTTAATATAACCATATCCAATAAATCTAAAAGCCAATTGAGAAGGCATTTAGAGTTATAAAAAACTATAACCTAATTAAAGAAAAACTTTAAACAAATCTCATAATTTATTTATTAAGTTATATTTTTAATATTAAGGATATCAAGTGTAACATCCTTGATCATTAAATCAAGTATAAATAGATATGTATTATAAAGAATGTCTAAAACTTAAAATAATTATTAAAAAAATATACAAACAAATATTTAATTTGATATAGCTCATGGTCAAAAATCCAAAAATGCTTGTTCACCTCCACTAGACCTTAGGTTGAATTACTATGAATTCCAAAATTAATTAAATATATATCATAATAAATTAAAATTTTAAAGTTAAAAAATATATGTCAAAACTAAAATGAGATAAATCTAAGTAACATTTTAAAACAAAATCAAAGCAATCTATTGGCTACTTGAGAGGAGATTTTTATTTTGAATTAATTAAATATATCCTAAAGCTAAAAAAAGATTAATTAAAGTAAAGTAAACTAACAAAATAATGGAGTTGTAAGGGTTCCTAAAATTTGTTAATGAAACTTTCATAGAAAAAAAACTCATTCAATGAACAATATTTTAAAAATTAAAAAAACTATAAGGGAAAGTTGAATTCAATGATACCAAGAAGAATGAGTACAAAAGTCACTTGAATTGAGATTTAGTGTTACATTGTAATAGAAGAAAATAAAAGGTAAAAAATTCCTATTAAATAGATAAATTTTATGGGAAAGTTACATTAGAAGATATTGATGAGATCGAATGTAACCATTTTTTGTCATAAAATAAGGTACAATAGAAATATCTCACAAAGCTTTCAAAGACAACAATAAAATTAAAATTTTTGAAGAGTTAAAAAATTATATGTTTAATTGATAAATCTTATTGAAAAGAAGCTAATGAATTTTGTTTCTTCACCACAAGACCAAAATTAAAATTTTTGAGAGTTACTAAATTATGTTAACATAAAAAGTAATTAATTATCTTTTAAATTTTAATTAAATATAAATTAAAACTAAAATATGATAAATTGAATTAATGTAATTTAATAAACCAAAGAAATGTAAATATCACAAGATTGTAGATTTTTTATTAATTATTAATAAAACAAAAAAAAACTAATAGCTCTAAAAAATAAAATAAATTATATAGAAAATATTATTTCAATGATACAAAAGTGATAGAGTGTAATAACCTCATTGGACAAATGATGTACACAATTAAATATCTAGTAAAGTATGGAGAACATTGAAATATTAAATTTTTAAAATTATAAAATTGATTATTTGATAGCATAATGTTAATAAGAATAGTGGTCATTGACATGGCTTCAATGACATTTGTTTTGTCCTGATTCGACAATGTTTTGAATTACTATGAATTAAAAAATAAAGAGCCATAAATAATGACATACTATTATTTTAATAACAAGTAAATATATATAAAAAACGAAATTAAATAAATGGAGGACATGAAGTACAACCAAATCAAAATGATATGAAGGTCACAAAGAGGAGGGTCAAAATTCGAAAGAGACAACAATATAAAGCAAAAAATATGAAGAATTGAGATAAATTATGAACGAAGATTACCTTCAACGATACTAAGGAGATCAAGCAGAACATCGTCGATCACATCAATCACGTACAAAGCAAAAAACAACTCATAAAGCATAGCAAATGTGTAAAATATTTTTTAAAAATAACACAAAATAATTAGTTTGATTGAGCTCATCGAGATGAAGATGACGACATTTATTTCAACATAGTCAAACCTCAGTCAGAATTGCTATAAAATAGAAAATTAAATAAGCATAAGTAATAATATAACTAAGCAAAAGTGATGTAAAGCTAATGTGAGAGGAGAATTGGAGTTATAATATAATATAAAAACATCAAAGCAAAAATTTTGAATAAATGAGATTTGTTGTAACAAAAACTTGAATTCAATGATACAATGTTGATCGTTGGTGACATTGAGATTTGTTATTCATTAAATCAAGTATGAAATAAAATTGCTCACACAAGCTACATAAATCTTAAAAAACAAAATATTATAAAATTTAGAATAAATATATAATTTCTTGGAATGCATTGAGATGAGTCAAACGATAGTATTTCAACTTGTTTGAGCCATTTTTAAAATTAATATGATTTACAAATATTAATAATCATAAATAAACATAAATTTTTATTATATTGTGAAAGAAATATGTATTAAAGTTGAAGTAGGATACATTAGAGTGATGTAATATAGCCAATTCAATATGATTTAAATGTTACACATGGAGATATTCTTAGTTACATATTTATATAACCAAATTAATGCAAAAGCTTTCAAGAAATAGGATAAATTGTAATAAAAATGGCATTACGAAATACTACAGTGATTGACAAAAACACTACAAAATATCTTATTTAGAGAAATCAAATAAATTGTACAAAAAAAATGCAATAAAAAAAATCTAAAGTGAATAAGTGCAAGATAATCGATCATGAAATTTGGTATGAATAAAATTATCATAAAGAATGCCAAACCTCTTAAAAATATAATTTTATAAAATGTAACATTAAATGTTTAGTTGGATAGAGCACATAGAGATGAAGATAATGTCATTTGTTTTATCTTGATTAGACCTTGGATTGACTGACACAAATTAAAAAAATAAATAAGCATAAATAATAATATAATGCAACAAAATCAAAGTAATGTGAGGTTGTCATGAAAGGTTATTTAGAGTTATATTGCAATATAACTAAATCATTAAGAAAATATTTAACAAATGAGATTTAGTTTACAAACAAGTTTCGTTTGAAGATATTAACTAGATTGAGTGTAACATTCTCGATTTTGAAATTCTGTAAGAATTTAAATAATTTGCAAATAGTGCATAAGTTCTAAAAAATATTTAAAAATATAAAGTAAATCTTTTTCTTCATACTACTCATAGAGACAAAACAAATGATATTAGTTTCTTCTCGATTAGATGTTGTTTAAAATTACTATGAATTATTAAAGGACAAACAGTGGAAGAGTTAGAGTTAGATTATAACAAAACCAGCTCTGAGGGAAACATTTTGTTTATGTGATAAATTATATAGAGAACCAACATTCTAGGATACTAATTAAATCAAGTGTGAAACCTTTGATCATCAAATCACTGCAAATTAAAATAAATCTTAAAGTGAACACAAAATCATTGATATTAAAATTTATAAAAATATAAAATAGATATTTAGAGGAATAGACATCTCTATGACGAGTCTCACAATATTGATTGTATTGATTAAATCTTATTTGGAATTATCACAAATTACTAACACAAATTTGCATAAATGACACTAAAATTTATTTTAATATTAGATAAATCTTTCTTAAAGATGAGATAACATAAATTGAAGTATTTTAATCTAATAAAATGAAGGCTATATATAGGACACAATAGAGGACATCTCGTATCACATTATAATATAACGAAATAAATGTGAAATTTTTTAAAAAAATGAGATAAATTGAGTAGAAGAAAAGTTTTCGAAATACGAAGGAGTCCAAGTGTAACATTCTCAACCATAAAATATGGTAAAACTCAGAATGCCTCAAAAAGCCTATCAAAATGCTAGAAAAAAAATATTTAGAAATGAGATTAAAATTTTAATAAAGGTGCATTCAAAGATATGAATAAAATCAAGTGAAACATTCAAATTGTTAAATGAGGTACTAATCAAAACATCTCAAAAAATTTCATAAATCTATGAAAATAAAAAATTTAAAAGAATATTTAAATAGATAAAGTTTTTTAATATAATTCCAGTGATGTTTGTTTCATATTGATCAAAGAACTTTCAAAATTACTACGAATCACTAATGTAAAAAGCATAAATAATAATGCAATATAACCAAATCATGGTTATGTAAACATCATTTCAGAAGAGATTTATATTTATCTAGTAATTTAAAAAAAGAAAGAAAGGAAAATTTTTATTCAGTGATACTGCGTATATCTAGTGTAACATCTTTGACCATCAAATACCGCACAACTCAAAATAACTTGTTGAATTTATGTTAATCTTAGAAAATAAAATATATAAAAAGATAAAAAAAATTTAATTTGATTGTTCTCATCGAAACAAGTCCAACAGGTCATTTTCATCTCAATTGGAGCAAGTTCGAAATATTGACTATTTTAAAAAATAACTAATAGTAAATAATAAAAATTTGTTATTTTTATTTTTTGTAAATATATAGTAATTCTTAAAAGGGACAAATGGAGACACTATAATATAGCCAAATGGAAATGATTTGCAGGTCAAATAAGATGAGAATTATAGTTTCATAGAAAATTGACCAAACAAAAGATAACAATTTCAAGAAACGAGATTAATTGCACTAAAAGTTGCATTTTAAGAAACAAAGGAACTCAAGTGTAACATCTTCATTATTAACTTTGATACTAATAAAAATGACTTATAAAGTATGTACGAATATTTTTTTGGACAGAGCTCTATCAGATGAGTCCAATGAGATTTGTTTTGTCTTCATAGAGCCTCATTTGGAATTATTACTAATTACTTAAGTAATTATGATTTAATAGAAATAATTATAAATTTAGTATTAAGTAAATATATATTAAAGATAAAATGTGGTACATTTAAGTGATGTAATGATCTCATGAGATGAGATTTAGAGTTACATTATAATGAAAAAAACTATGATGAAACATTTGAAGAAATAAGACAAAATATACAAAAGTGTTGTATTAAAAGATGCTAGGAAGATTATATGTAATATCCTTAATTAAAAAAAATAAATTATGAATCCAAATGACTCGTAAAACATGTAAAAATTGAAGAAAATAAAAAAATTTCAATATACAAAAATGAATATTTATAACAATATAGCCTATAGAGATAAGCCCATAAAGAATTATTTCATTACTATCAAACCTTTATTGGAATTTTTAGGAATTATGAAACTTATAAGTATACATAATAATGAAATATAACCAAACTAAGCACATGTAAATGTCATAAAAGAGGAGATTTAGAGTTACATTGTAAAAAAACTAAATCAAAGTGAAAAAGTTTGACAAATAAATAAATTGCAAGGGAATGTTTAATTCAAAGACAAAAAAGGATGTCAAGTATATTATTCTCAAAATTCAAATTAGGTACGAATGAAAACAATCTTGAAAGTAATTCATAAGCTATAGCAAATAAATTATTTTAAAATACAAAATAAATATTTAATTGGATAAAGCTTGTTGAGTTAGGTCCAATGACAATTGTTTCTTATCTTTCAGACCTCATTTGAAAAATGTATGGATTTGGATAGTAAATCATCATAATTAAAAATAAGTTATTATTTTAATTTGAACAAACTATATATTAAAGTTCAAATGTAATAAATTTTAACAATGTACTATAACGAAATAAAAGTTGTTAAAGGTAACAAAATAAGTTATTTAGAGTTCAATAGAAATATAGTCAAATTGAAAAAAACTTATTTAAATTGGGATAAATAATGAAGAAAAGTTACCTTACAAAATAAAAAGGAGAATGAGCATGACTTAGAGATTATAAAATAATGTATGAATTGAAATATCAAATAATGTGTGCAAAAACACTTGAACATAAAATATTCAAAATTCTAAAATTGAATATTTAATTAGATGTTTTCATTAAGTTGAATACAATGATGTTAGTTTTTTGTTTATTGGACCTCATTTGGGATACTAGGAATAATTAAAATAAATAAGCATACATAATTAAAAATAGTATGTTTAAAAAAATTATATATATTAAAGTTGAAAAATAATGTTGATGTCATGCCTTACTACCAAATCAAAGTTTTGAAAAGGCCAAATGAGATGAGATTTATAGTTAAGTTATAATAAACCAAAATCAAAGTGAAGCATTTGTAGTAATGGTGTAAGTTGTGCACAAAAGTTACTTTCTATGACACTATAGAGATTAAGAGTAACTTCTTTAAGTGATAAATTAGGTATGAATCTAAATATCTTGTAAAGCATACTAAAACTTGAAAACTAATAATTTGAAATTAAAAAATAAATTGATAGTTGGACAGAGCTTGGTGAGATGAGTTTCTTGATGTTTGTTTCATCTTGAGTTAAACACTTTTTGGATTATTTAGAATAAGAAAACATAAATAAGAATAAATAAAATAAATAATTATTTTAATATTTAGTAATTGTATAATTAAGTTAAAATAAGTTAACTTAAAATATTATAGTACAACAAAATTTAAACAATGTAAAGGTCACATAATAGGAGATTTATAGTTACATAGTAGTATAACCAAATCAATGTAAAATATTTTAATAAAATGAGATAAATTATACTAGAATGTTTCTTTCTTAGGCAATATGATGATTCAGTGCAATGTCCTCAAATATTAGATAAGGTACAAATGGATCTTCTAAAAAAGCATGTAAAAAATAAAGAAAGAAAAATATTCAAAGAATATCAATATTTTTATTTAGTTAGATATACCTCATTGGGATAGGTCCAATAATATTTTTCTCATCTAGATCAGTCTTTCTTAAGAATTACTCAAAATTAACAAAGAAAATAATTAAAAATAATAAAAAATAATAAAAAATATTATTTTAAAATTAAGTGAGTCGTTATTAAAGCTTAAACATGATAAATTATAGAATATTAATATATTAAAATGAATGACATGTAATGGTCACATGAATGGAGATTTTGAGTTAAACTATAATATAACCAAAAGAAAGCAAAACAATTAAATAAATAAGATAAATTGTACAAAAAGGGTGCATTCAAAGATGCTAAAGAGATCAAATGTAACATCCTCTAACATCAAATTAGGAACAAATATATTATCGGATAAATGATGTAAAAATCTTTGGAAATAAAGTTTTTAAAATTATAAAATTGAACATTTAAAATGATAGATCTGTCTGATATGAGTTCGACAAACCATAATTTTTTGTCTATCACATCTCACTCAAGATTACTGAGACATACGAAAGTAATAAAACATAAACAAAAAAACTTATTATTTTAACTTTAAGCAAATATGTATTAAACTTTATAAGAAATAAATTGAAATAATATAATATAACAAAATCAAAGAAAAATAAATGTTACATGATTGGAGAATTATAATTTCACAATAATATAACCAAATGAATGGGAAACATTAAATGATGTAAGATAAGTAGTAATGGCAAGTTATATTTCAAGATACAAATGATGTCGGTTGTGGCATTCTTGATATTCAAATAAGTAATGAATTAAAATGCCTTGAAATGCATGTGTAAAACAACAAAATAAATTATTTTAAAAATAAAATGAATGTTTATTTTGGTAGAGATCATCAAGACAAGGACAACAAAAACTCTTTTTTGTCATTTAGGTATCATTTTTAATTTTTGCAAATCACCATAGCAAATCTACATAAATAATAAAAAATTGTTTTGTTAATCAAAAGTAAATGTATAATAAATCTAAATGATAAAAAGTGAAGCCATGCAACACAATAATATAAAAGAGATATAAAGGTCACACGAGAGAGGAATTAATGTTCCATAAAAATATATCGAAATAAAAGTGAATGTTTTAAAAAATTAAACAAATTATACTAGATTGTAGCATTCCAAGATACTACAATGATCGAGCACAACATCATCAATAGTGAGTTCAAGTAAGAATAAAAATATGTCATAACATGTACCAAAGTTATAGAAATTACATTTTTTTAAAATCTAAAAACAAAAATTTAGAATGGTATATCTCATTGAAATAGAGACATTGACATTTGCTTCACCTCGATAGGGCTTTTCTTGGAATTACTAAAGATTGTAAAAATAAATACACATAAACAATAAGGTAATAATACTTAGTCAAAATGAGGCAAAGGCCAAATGAGATAATAATACTTAGTCATATAACAAAGTAAAAGAAAAATAATTGAATAAATAAGATTTATAATACGAAATATTTGCATACCAAGATACAAAGTATTTCAAGTATAACAACCTTTGTTTTCAAATTTAAAATAAATTGAAATGGCTTGCAAAGAATGCATACATTGTAGAAAAAAATATTTAAATATATAAAATGAAAATTTTGCTAAATAGAGCTCCCTTAGATGAACCAAACGGCATTTTTTGTCTTGATTAGATGCCATTTCAAATTGCAATGAATCATCACAATAAATAATATTAAAAAGGGTAATTTTTTTTAACATTAGTTAAATAAATATTAAATGTGAAATGAGATAAATTGAAGTAATATAACAAAATCAAGGCCATGTGAAAGTCACATAAGAAAAGATTTAGAGTTACATATATTAATATAAGATACTAAAAAGATCAATTCTAAAATAGTTACATTAAAGGATTTTAGGAAGTTCCAACGTAACATCTTAATTTGCCAAACCAGGTAGATTCAAAATACCACATAAAGCATGTGAAGTTTAGAAAATAAAATATTTAAAAATATGATACTGAATATTTAATTAGATATGGCTTTTAGGTAGAGTACATCGATGTTTGTTTTATCTTGATAATGCCTTCTTTGGAATTGTCATAAATTACCACAGCAAATATCCAAAAGAAATTAATTTGTTATCATATTATCATTAGGTGAATAGATGTCAAGGAAAAAAATATTATAAATAAAAACAATGTAATTTATTCAAAACAATGGAATGCAAACATCACGAAAGAGAACATATAGAGTTACATTCTAACATAATAAAATTGAAAAGAAAAATTTGAACAATCAAGGTAAATTATAGGGAAAAGTTGCATTGCAAAATACTTAGAAGATCCACATAAACTTCTTGAAAATATAAAAATATATATATCAAAATGCCTCATAAAATATGCCAAACCATAAAAAAAAACTTTTTAGAAATACAAAAAATGAATAATGAAATGAATAGAGCCCTTGGCAACAAGTCTAAGAAAAATTATTTTGCCTCAATTGCATCACATTTTGAACTATTACAAGTTACAAAAGTAATAAGGATAAATAAAAACAAATTTTTATTTTAATATAATTATATAACAAATCTTAAGTGAGATAAATTAAAAAATAATAATATATCAAAATTAAAGCAACATAAAGGCAACACAAGAGGTAAATTAGTGCTTCATAACAATATAACCAAATCAAAGGAAAACTTTTAGGAAAATGAGATAAATTAGAAGGGAAAGTTCCATTCCTAGATACCAATGAGATCAACTACTACATTCTTAATCAATAAAAGAAACATGAATCAAAATGACTCATAAGGTGTTCCAAATCCTTAAAAAAATACTTAAAAATATAAAAAAATGAATATTTATTTGGGAACAATTAATTAACTAGAATCTAACAAGATTGGTATTATCCTACTTAGACTTTATTTAGGTTGATATTGAATTGTTGAAATAAATAATCAATAATAATAATAAAATGCAACTTAATCATAGTGATATAAATGTTAAATGAGAAGAGATAAAGAGTTACATAAAATACAACCAAATAAAAGAAAAAGGTTTTCTACAAATTTGATAAATTTTACTAAATATTTGCATTCCAAAATATTTAGGAGATCAAGCATAACATCTTCAATTGTCAGATAAGAAATGAATCAAAATGCCACGAGGCCACAAAAAATATATTATTTATAAATATGAAATAAATATCTTTTTTTGAGAAATAAGATAAGATTTATAAGGGATATGCATTGAAAGACATTGAAATGATTGAGTGTAACAACCTCATCTTACCAATCTGGTACTAATTAAAATGTCTAATAAAGTGTGCAAAAGTTAAGAAAAAAATAATTTCAAATTATTAAAAAAAATATTATTTTATAGTATAGATTTAATTGGGAAGAGTTAAAGAACATTTCCTTCATTTTCATTAGACATTGTTTGCAGCTAGTATGAATTACCCTAATAATTAAACAAAAATAATACCAATAAATTAAAATTTTAATATTATGAATACATATATTTAGTTGAAATGACATAAGTTAAAGAATTGTAATATGGCCAAATAAAAATAATGTAAGTGTCACACATTTGAGGTATTAAGCTATCATAGAAATTGAAGAAAATTAAAGGAAAAAAGTTTGAAGAAATGTACTAAATTATGTGCAAAATTTGAAATCTAAAATTATAAATAGATTTAGTATGATAATCTCAATTATCAAAATAGGTATAAATCAAAATATCTCATGTGGTATATCAAAAGATAAGAAAAAATATTTAAGAAATATATACATATACATACATACATATATATATATATATATGAGTATTTGGTTCGATAACGCTAATGATTTGTGTCAACTTACATTTGTTTCATCTCAATCATACCTCATTTAGATATATTATATTTAAATATAAATAATAAAAAATAAATTATTTTTGTATTAAGTAAATAAATATTGAAACTAAAATTGGATAAATTGTAAAATTGTATCATATGCAAATAATAGACATGTAAAAGTCACTTAAGATGATGTTTAAAGTACCATGTTGATATATCCAAATAAAAAAAATATAAAGTGACGAGATTGATTGCTTCGGAAATTTCATTACAAGATATTATGTAGATCGAGTATAACGTCATCATTGATAAGATTAGGTACAAATTGAAATATCTGATAACTTATAAAAAAGAATTAGAAATAATAATTTTTTAATTTGTTATAACTCATTGAGATGGGTCGAACAACATTTGTTTTGGAATACGATGAGTTACAAAAGTAAAGAACCTTAAATAACATTAAATTATTATTTTAATGTTAACTAAATATATATTAAAGCTTAAATTATATAATGGAGGCCATGAAGAACAAGAAATCAAAATAGAAATAAGGGCCACGCATGAGAAGAGTTAGAATAATCTAGATATATAATAATGTAAAAGTTTGTTGTTTGTGGAAATGAGATAAATTATGCATGAAAATTATATTCAAAGATACTAAGGAGATCAAGTGCAACATGACCGATCACAAAAATCAATTATAATACAAAGAAACTCACAAAGCATACAATAAACTTAGACCTTTTTGAAAAATAGTACTAATAATTAGTTTGGTAAAGCTCATTAGAAGAAGGCAATGACATTTATTTCAACTTCTTCAGATTTCAATTTAAAATAGTTTTAATTACCAAATTAGGTAAGCATAAACAATGATATAACACATCTAGGTCAAAGTAAAATTTATTTAAAAATGAGATAGGTAGATTGAAAAAGTTGCATTCAAAGATACTGTGTATATAAAGAATAGCATCTTTGTTCATCAAATCAGGTACAAATCAAAATGATACATAAAACTTTACATATATCATAGGAAAGAATATTCTAAAATTAAAATTAATATTTAATTACTTGGAACACATTCACAGGAGTCAAATGTTGGTGTTTCAGCTTATGCAAGCCATATTTAAAATTATAGTTAATTTCTTAAGTAAATAAGCATAAATAAAAATAAATTTATTTTTTAATATTAATAAAATTTATATGAAAGTTTAATTAAGATAAATTAAAGTAATATAATATAACAAAATTAAGGCAACAAACATCTCACACTAGAAGAGATTTACAGTTACATTTTAATATAATCCAGTCAAAGAAAAATATAAAATCAAATGGCATAAATTATTAAAAAAATTATTTTAACAAGTACGAAGGAGATCAAATGTAACATCATCATTCAGGAAATAAGGTGATTCAAGAATCCTCTTAAAGCATGCGAAAACTCTAGAAAATGTCTTATTTAGAAGAATTAGATAAATTGTACAAAAATGCATTATTAAAAAATTCTCAAGCAATCAAGTGCATGACCATTGATGATTAGGTATGAATGAAATTTTATCATAAACAATGCTAAAACTCTAGAACCTAATTTTTTTTTAAAAATATAACAATAAATATTTTGTTGGATAGATCTCTAAAGACAAAGACAGTGATAATTATTAGTTTATATAAGACGTTGGTTAGAAAGTCAACAAATTACAAAAAATAAATAAGAATAGATAACAACATTATACGACAAAATCAAAGAAATGTAAATGTAACATGAGAGGATATTTTAATATAACAAAATTAAAGAAAAAAGTTGAATAAATATGTTTTATTCTACAAACAAGTTGCATTCTAAGATACCAAGTAGATTGAGTTTTACAACATAAATTATAATATTAGGTATGAATAGACATAATTTATAAAGAGTGCATAAATTCTAGAAAGTTTAAAATTTAAAAATAAAAAATGATTGCCCTACAGATAAAGCTCACTAACGCAATAAATGACTTATTTTCTCTTGATCAGACATAATTTAAAATTATAATAAATTTGAAATGTAAATATGAATAAATAATATTATATCATAGAAAAATCAAAAACTTCTAATGGTCAAATGGGAGGAGATTTAGAGTTATATTATAATATAATCAACTCAAAGATAAGTATTTGAAGAAACATAATCAGTTATATAAAAATGTGGTATTCCAAAGTAATAATTACATCAAAAGTGTAATATGCCCGATCATCAACTCAAGTAAAAATGGAAATAAACCACAAAGTGCACAAATATCGTAGAAATTAAAATATATTAAAATGTAAAATTGATATTTAGTCAAATATAACACTCCAAGATGAGTCTGTTTAAGTTTGTTTTCTCTTAATCATATATCTTTTAGAATTACACAAATTAGTAACATAAATAAGCATAAACATTAATAAGTTTTCATTTTAATATTAGGTAAATATTTCTTATAAATGAAATAATTCAAATTAAAGTTATATAATATAACCAAATTAATGCTATTTAAAGGTCATATAGGAGAAGATTTAGTGTCACATTATAATAAAGTCAAATCAAATTGATAAATTTTAAAAAATGAGGCAAATTAAATTGAAAAAAAAAATCATTCCTAAATACTATGAAGAACAACTGAAACATTCTCAATCATCAAATATGCTAAAAGCCAAAATGCCACATAAAGCCTACAAAAATGCTAAGAAATGAAATATTTAGAAATGAGATAAAATTTGTAAGAAAGTTACTTTCAAATATACAATGGCGATCAAGTAAAGTATTCTTGATCACAAAATGAGGTATTAATAAAAATGTTTCAAAAAATAAGCAAAAATACTTGAAAAATAAAAAATTTTAAACTATAGAAATGATTATTTAATTGGATAGATCTTATCGAATTTCCAAAGCAAATAAGTATTAATAATAATGTAATAGAACCAAATTAGGGATTAGGGATGTAAGGTCAAACAAGTATATATTTGGAGTTACATACTAATAAAAGAAAAACAAAGTGAAAATTTTGAAGAAATTAAATACATTGTATAGGAAATTTTGATTGAAAGATACTATGCATAACTAGTTTAACATCATTGATCATCAACTATAGTATAACTCAAAATGACTTATAATGTTTATTGAAAAGTCAGAAAGGAAAATATTTTAAAAAATAAAAAATATTTTTTTAATTTCTTAAGACTTGTAAAGACAAGTCAAAGTTATTTCATACATATCACACCAAGATAGAAATTTTTACCTATTACAAAAATAAATAATAGTTATATATTATTTTAAATTTTGTTAAATATATATTAATTCGTTAGAGAGGCAAATCGAAATAATAGAATTTAATAAAATTAAAGTGATGTGTAGGTCAAATAAGATGAGAATATGCATTTCATACTAACTTAACCAAAGGAAAAGAAAAATGTTAGGAAATGAGATTAATTACATTGAAATGTTGTCTTCAAAGAAACTAAGGAGCTCACATGTAACAATTTCAGTCATCAAATTATGTAAACGTCTGATAAATATGCAAAAAAAATGTGATATGTAAAACTATAAAATAAAAATGACTCATATAATATGCATAAATAATTTTATTTATAGAGCTCAATGAGACTAGCACTACAATGTTTGTTTTGTCCAAATAGAACATTGTTTAGAATTACTACAATTTACTACACCATTTATGCAAAAATAAACAAAACTTGTTAATTTAATATTAAGAAAAATATATTAAGACTTAAATGAAGCAAACTTAAGTGATACAATAGTTCCATGAGAGGAGATTTAGAGTTACGTCGTAATATAACAAAATTATTGTAAAACATTTAAAGAAATGCATCAAGTTATATAGAAAATTAGTATTGCAAGATGGTAAGTAGATTAAGTATAAAATCCTTGATTTAAAAACCCAAAAATGAATCCAAATGACATATAAGACATGCATAAATCAAAGAAAGTAAAAAGATTCAAATTATAAAATGAATATTTAGTGGAGTTTGGGTTATTGAGACAGGCTTAATGAATTTTATTTAATCTCGATAGCACCTAACTTGGAATTATGGTGAATAACAAATAAGCATAAACAATAATAAAAATATAATCAAATTAAATGTCACACGAGAATAGATTTGGAGTTAAATATAGTATATAATGATCAAAGAAAAATATATCAAATAAATGAGCTAAATTATATGGAACGATTGCATTCTAAGATAATAAAAAGATAGAGTCTGACATTATCATTCATTAAATTAGGTATAAATTAAAATACATAGTTAAGCATAATAGAACCTTAGAAAATGAATTATTTTTAAATAAAAAATTAAACATTTAATTGGGTAGGGCTCATCGATACTGGTTTAATGACCTTTGTTTAATCTTGATTGAGACTTATTTTGTGTTACTACAAATTACCAAAGTAATAAGCATAAATAATATTAAATTATTATATTAACTTTAAGTGAATGTTTCTTAATGGTAAAATGTGATAAATTGAAACAATGTAATTTAACTAAATGAAAGGGATGTAGAAGACAATCGAGAGGAGAATTAGAGTTTTATAGATATATAACATAATAAAAGTGAAAATTTTGAAGAAATAAGATAAATTGTATGAAATGTTGCATTCTAAGATATTAGGGCACTAAAATATAATATTCTCAATAATCAAAATTGGTACGAATAAAAAGTATGTTGTAAATTATGCATAAACCCTAGAAAATAAAATATTTAAAATATGAAATAATATTCAATTAGATAGAGCTCATCTTGTTGAGTCCAACGACATTTGTTTCTTATCGATCAGACCTTGTTTTAAAAAATATGATTTTGGAAATTTATTAATGGGAAATAATAAAAAATTATTGTTTTAATTTTAAGTGAATATCCATTAAAGTTGAAATGAAATGAATTAAAATAATCTAATATAAGAAAATCAAAAGTTTGTAAAATTAACATTTAATTTGATGTTCCTAATCAAGATAAGCCATATGATGTAGGTTTTTCTTGATAAAAGCTCATTTGGAATTGCTGTGTATTACCAAAATAAACATGTAGAAAAAATAATAATTTATTATTTCATTAAAATTAAATACATATTAATGTTAAAAAGAGTTGTTGAAGTTATATGATATAGCAAAATCAATGTGGCATAAGGTTCACAAGATGTGAGATTTAGAGTTATGTTGAAACAAAGCCAGGTCAAATTGAACAATTTTAATAAATGAATTAAATTGTGCATAAACATTGCTTTCTAAGGCACTGTGAAGATACAGAGTAACATCCTTAATCATAAAATCATGTACAAAATAAAGAATCTTGTAAAGAATATCTTAAAGAAAAAAATTAAGAATATAAAAATAGTGAGTTGGATAGAGTTCATCAAGACAAGTTCGATGATTTTGGTTTTGGCTTGATTACACCTCAATCGAAATTTTTTATAATTACCAAAATAAATAAATAAAATTAACATATTTCCTCTATATTAAGTAAACATATAATCAAGCCAAAATGAGATACATTAAAATAGTGTATACAAGCAAATCAAAGTGACTCAAAGTCCACATTAGAGGAGATTTAGAGTTTCATAGTAATATAAGCAATTAAAAGTTAAAACTTTAAATAAAATGAGAAACCTTGGTTTGAAAAGTTACTTTTTATGATAGTACGATGATCGAGTGTAATGTATTCGAAAATCAAATAATTTACAAATCAAAATGCCTCATAAAAGCAAGTCAAAAAGAAGAAAATAAAATATTAAAAAATATTAAGATTAGTATTTAATTTGACATAGCACTTTGAGACTGGTGTAATACTACTTATTCCATTTTTATCAGACATCATTTAGAATTCTTATAAATTTTAAAAATAAATAATTTTATGTAATCATTATTTATTATTTTAATATTAAATTAGCTATTATTAAATCTAAAATGAGAGAAATTCAAGCATTGTAATATGACCACATCAACATGTAAACATTACACAAAAGGAGATTTGGAGTTACATTATGATATAAGAAAATAAAGTAAGGAAATTAAATAAAAAAATTGCACAAAAAAGTTGCATTTGAACATGCTAAGGACTTCAAATGTAATAGCCTTTATGTTTCAATTAGGTTAAAATAAAATTATCTCATAAATCATGCCATAATCCTTTAAAATAAATATTTTAAGATTATAAAATTAAATATTTAATTTGATAGATCTCATTAATATAAGCCAAACAATGGTTATTTTTTGTCTATCAAACCACATTCAAAATTACTAAGAATTACAAAATAATAAAGCATAAATATTAAAATATTATTACTTTAACTTTAGGTAATATACATTAAATTTGAAAAGAAATAAATTGAAATAATATAATATTACTATATCAAAGTAATGTAAAGGTTATGTGACATGAGAATTAGAGTAATCATAAATAAAAATGTAATACAACTAATTCAAAGTAACATAAAGGTAAAATGAGAAGAGATTTATAGTTATAGAAAAATACAACAAAATAAAAATGAAAAATTTGAAGAAATAAGATAATTTGTATAGAAAAGTTGTATTACAAGATACTAAAGAGCTCATGTGTAACATACTTTAACATCAAATTGTGGATAGGATGAAAGTTCTTGCAAAGCATGCTTATAACAAAATAATTATAACATTTAAAAATATAAAATATATGTAATTTATTTGTGCTCATCAAGTTTGATCTAATGGCATCTATTTTGCCTCCATTAGACATCTTTTGAAATTGCTACAAAAAATTTCTTAAACATAAATAATAAGTAAGTATTTTTAATATTAATTTTATATTAAAGATAAAATGAGATAAATAAAAGAAATGTGATATAACACAATTAAAGTGGATGTAAAGAGTACACAATGAGAGAATTTTAGTTTCATAACAATATAACAAATTGAAAGAGAAACATTAGAAGACATTAGATAAATTTTACATGAATGTTGTTGGCCAAGATATGAAGGAGAACAATTGTAACATCCTTGATCATGAAATATTTAGTGAATAAAAATATCTTTTCAAGCATGCATTCATTCTACAAAATAAGACATTTGAAAATAAAAAATGAAATTTTTTTTGATAGATAAGCATAAGAAAGTATAAATAATTAAAAATTATTATTTTAATTTTATGTAAATCTATATATTGTCATTCAAATGTACTAAATTTACATATTGTGATATAAAAAATATAAAAAGCAATGTATGCTCACTCACGAAGAGATTTAGAGCTATATAGCAATATATGTGATTAACGCAAAAAAAGTTAAATAAATGAGACAAGTTATACAGAAAGGTTACATTAAAAAATAACATGGAAAGCTAGTGCAACATCCTCAGCCATCAAATTATGCTAAAATCTAAATGGCTCAAAAATAATTCAAAAGTCTAAGAAAATAAATTATATAAAAATATAAAAATTAAATATTTAATTCGATATAGGTCATCAAATTAAGTAAAACAATATTTGTTTCTTCTCAATTAGTCTTCATTAGTAATTAATTTTAATTATTAAAATAACTAATAATAAATTATTATTTTTAATATTAAAATATATATATTAAATCATAAATAAGTTAAATAGAGGTAAATTAATTTAACAAAAACAAAAAATACAAACATAGCACAAGAGTAGAATAAAAGTTTCAAAATAATATAGCAAAATAAAATAAAAAAATTGGAGAAATGTATAAAAACATTGGTGAGGAAATCAAGCACAAGATCATTGACCTCAAATTTAGTACAAATTGAAATGTCTATAATTTGTACAATAACCTAAGAAAATGAAATATTTAAGTACATAAAGTTGAATTTTTTGTTGAATAGAGCTTGACAGGAATATTGTAGTACATAACAAAGTTTGATGCCATCTTGATTATACCACATTTGGAAATTCAAGAAATTACAAAAGTAAATAAAAGTAAATAAAAAGTTAGTATTTTAATGTTTAATAAATAACTATTGAAGTTAAAATAAGATAAAATGAAGTAGTGCAATATAACCAATTGAAAGCGATATAGAGGTCTTACACGAAGAGATTTAGAGTTACATAGTATTATAACCAAAATAAAAAATTATAAAATGAGATAAATTTTATGAAAAAGTTGCATTCCAAATTACTAAAATGATTGAGTGTAACATCCTCATTGATCAAATTAGTTACACATCAAAATGCCTCGTGAAGCTCATAAAAATATGAGGAAAGAAAATATTCAGAATTATTAAAATGAATATTTAATCAGATATACTTCTTAAGTCACGTCCAAATATGTTTTTTTCATCCCAATCAAACTTCAGTTGGATAACTACAAATTAGTAAATAAATAAATATAACAATTAATTAATTATCACTTTTATATCAGTGTAATACAACCAAATAAAAGTGATGCAAAATGTAACAAGAGATGAGATTTATAGTTGCATAATAATATAAAAAATTATGGCAAAAGAATTGAAGAAATGAGATAATATTTGTAAGTAAGCTATATACCAAGTAAGCAAGTACATAAGTTAAACCATAAATAAAATAAATATAACTAATGCAATATAACAAAATCGAAGTGATGTAATCCTTACATTAGTGAAAATTTAGTGTTGCATAGTAATAAAACCAAATAAATCAGAATAATTACATGAAAAAGTCTTATTGCAAAATACAATGGAGACCAAGTATAACATCATTGACTATCAAATTAGGTTTCAACAAAAATGCCTCATAAAACATTAAAAAACCTTAGATAATAAACATTTATAAATATAAAATTTAATATTTAACAAGATAAAGTTTGTTGACAGGAGTACAATAATGTTCCTTTTGTATTTATTAGACCTAGTTTGGAATTACTATGAGTTGTTAAAAATTAATAAAGATAAATAATAATAAATCATTACTTTAATATTAGGTAAATAAGTTTTAAAGTAGAAATAAGAGAAAGTTAAGCTATTTAATTTAACTAAATCAGAGTGATGTAATTGTCAGACTAGATGAGATTTAGAGGATGATTGTAGTAAAATAGAAGAAGGGAAAAGATTGAAGAAATGACATAAGTTGTATAATGTAGTAAAATGCCAACACACAAATGTGATCAGGTATAACATTCTTCATCGTTAAAATAAATACAAATCAAAATGTCGTTTCACATGAGGCAAAACCTTAAAAGAAAAATATTTTAAAAAATATTTAATTTGATAGAGATAATTAAGATGATTCTAATGATGTTTGATTCTTCCCAATCGAACATCATTAAGAATAACTTTAAATTAACTAATTAAATATGCATAAATAATTAAAATTTTCTATTTTAATATTAAGTAAATATAAAATAAAGCTAAAATAATATAAATTAAATCAATATAATATACTCAAATGAAAATGAAATAAAGCTCACAATAGATGTGAAAAAGGACTCATTGTATTATAAACAAATCCAATTAAAAACTGGGAAAAATATGATGAAAGTTACATGAATGTTTATTTCCAAGATACGGAGTTGTTCAATTGCAACATCTAGTGATTGTTCATTTTTGTTGTCCCATTATTTGATTATTGTGGATGTTGTACTTGATCCAATTACTATCTTAGCATCCATAATTCTTGCGTGATTTAAGTCATTTCTTCAAATATTTTGCATTCATTTTGGTATATTTCTATGAAACTCTAATTCTCTTATTATATTTACTTTTCATCGCTTTGATTTACATATGTTCAATTTCTTTATCTAATCAAAATTTACCTTTAGGTTATATTTAATAAATATAAAAATTAAAATATATTGGTATTTAAAAATATTAACTTTTCAATTTAGCTTGTTACGCTTGTCTTGATGAGCTATATCGAATTAAATATTTACTTTCAACTTTTCAAATATCTTACTTTCTAAAGCTTTGGCATGCTTTTTAAGTTATATTCTTTGTAATTATTTCAATGATGGAGTATATTAAAGCTGATTTTTTAGTAACTTTGAACGTAACTTTCTCGTATATTTGAACTTATTTTTTCTAAATTTTATTTTTATTTTGTTATTTATTATGTAATTTTAAATATCATATAGTGAGCCCTTCCCATGTTTTTATTTTGTTATATTTCATTATTTAGTTGTCTAATTTTAACTATAACATATCGATTTTTTTAACATTAAAATAGAAACATATTATTATTTGAGCATATTTGTCATGGTAATATGCAATAATTCAAACAGACTTTCGATCAAGTTGTGACAAACATTGTGGACTCATATTAATGAGCTCTATTAAATTAAATATTTATTTATGTATTTAAAAATATTTTTTATTAATATTTTTACATGATTTATTAAATATTTTAATTCATACCTTATTTAACACTTAATGACATTACACCAGATCTTCGTAGTATGTTATATGCAGCTTTCACATAAAATGTGTCTTTTTTTGAAATTTTTGACCTTTAATTTTTTTTATTACTATGAAATTCTAAATCTCCTCTATACATACTTTGAATAGGTTATAATATTATGCTTCAATTTTTCTCAAATTTATTGTAATACATTTCTTATTTCTTATTAAACTAAAACTTTATTTTTATTTATTTTACTAATTCATAGTAATTCCAAATATGGTTAAATCAAGACAAATGAACATCATTGGCTCCATCTTGACAAGCCTTATTAACTTAAATATATTTTTTAAAATTTTTAATTGTCTAATTTCTTAGAATTTGGCATACTTTGAGAGGTATTTTGATTCTCACATTATTTGATGATTGAGAATGATATACTTATGCACCTTAGTATCCCATGCTACAACTTCTCCACCTAATTAATCTCATTTCTAGAAATATTTTTCTTTTATTTTGTTATATTACTAGCTAATTCTAAATCTTCATTTATGTGACATTTGCATTGCTCTAAATTTGTTGTGTCACTTTGATTGAATTTATAAAATATTAGCTATAACATATTTTTGTTTGAAATTAAAGTAATAATTTGTTAATAGATTTATTATTTTGCTATAGAATTATAATTATTTCCATTCATGGTCTAATAATGAAGAATAAAAAATTATTACATTCATCATTCTGAGCTCTATCAAACCGAATATTAAGTTTTAGACTTTTTAAAAATTTTAATTTTCTAGGGTATAGTCATAGATTATCTGATATTTTGATTCAAACATGATTTAAGTATGGAGATATTTTGCTCAATTAGTTTAGTATCATAGAATATAATATTCATGTAGAATTTATTTATTTATTTTTAATGTTTTTTTAAATTTTTAAATTTTTTAGTTATATAGTAACTCCAAATATTTTTTAGCATGACCATAAACATTATATTGATTTTTCTATTTTGCAATACTTATATTATCTTTTTTAAGAATTAATATATATATATATATATATACTTAATATTTAAAAATAATTAATTTTTATACATGCTTATTTACTTTTCTAAGTGTCAATAATTCTAAACTAAACTAGGTCTGATTTAGACAACAAAAATTACGAGACTCATGACAATGAGGTCTATACAACTAAATATTAATCTTAAAATTTTTAAATATTTTATTTCTATGTGGTTTGGCAATCTTCATAAGATATTTGTATTCATAAATGATTTGATGATTAAGATTGTTACACTCAATTTCCATATTATATCTGAAAGCAACCTTGTTATAAAAGTTTTATCATTTACTTAAAGTTTCTACATTGATTTGGACATTTTACTTTGTAACTCAACATCTCTTCTCGTATGAAATTTATTTATCATTCAATTGGTTTTTTATGCATTCCTATAGCTTATCTCATTTTAGCTTTAACATATTTTTGCTTAAAAATAAAATAAAATATTTTTAACTATTTGTGGTTATTTAATTTTGAATTTTTAAGTGATTCAAAATGAGACTAGATTGTGATGAAACAAATGTTGTTGAACTCAACTTGATTAGCTCTATCCAAAAGAAATTTTATTACAATATTTTCTTAAAGAAATTCTAATATTTTTGTCACATTGTAAGTCATTTAGATAGGTATGAAACGCATGTAATTAGTAGCATGGAATGGAAATTTCTTGTATAATTAATCTTATTTTTTAAAATTTTTAAAAGTTTTTAGTTTGCTTAGTTTACATGTAGCTTTAAATCACCTTTCATCTAATTCTTAATCAATTGGATTTTCTTGTAATACAATGTCTCGATTTAACTCCTTCGGCTTTATTATATATTTATTGAATCAGAAACTAATAATTAATTATTATTTTTACTTATTTACTTTGAAACTTCAAAGTTATTCGAAGTTAAGTCTAATTGAGATGAAATAAGCATTGTTAAACAAAGCTCAACAATCTATATTGAATTAAAAAAATCATCTTTATATTTTTAAATATTTCTTTTTCTTGGGTTTTACATATTTTATGTCACATTTTTATTCATACCAAATTTGATGATGGATGAAAATGCACATGATCTTCTAAGTGAATTAGAATGCAAATTTTCCTTATAATTTATGTCATTTCTTCAAATTGTTTATAGTTATATTACTATCTAACTATAAATCTTCTCTCATGTGACCTTCTCATCTTTTTGCATTATTTATAATACAGTGATTCATTTTACTTTTTTTAGTTTTAATATATTTTTAATTAATATTAAATTAATAATCTATAAATATTTAGTTTTTTTTAATTTCATATTAATAGCAACTCCAAATGAGGTTCGATTGAGATGACACAAATAATGATGTACTCATCACGACGAGATCTACCCAATATGTTTTGTATCTTGTAATACAATTTTTCGATGCAAATTATCACATTTTTTCAAACTTTTTCTTTTGTTTTTGTTATATTAGCATGTAACTTTAAAACTCCATCGATGTGATGTTTATCTTGCTTTGATTTTTTTATATACCACTTAAATTTTTCTAATTTCAACTTTTAATATATAAATATACATATATTTACTTTAAACTCTAATAATATTGTATTATAACTTGAACTTATTTACTTTTGAAATTTGTAATAATTCAAAAAGAGTTATGATTAATATGAAATTTGAAATTGTCATGACAACTTCAATCAAATGAAATATTCACTTTTATATTTTGAAATGTTTCATTTTCTTTGATTTGACATGTTTTACAAGTTAATTTGATTTGTACATATTTTTATGATTATGGATGTGACACTTAATCTCTTTAGTACTGTCAATGTAGTTTTCCTTCCCATTTTATCCTTTTTCCTAAAAAACTTTTCTTGGATTTGGAAAAATTGCTATGTTGCTCTATATTTATTCTCGTGTGACTTTTATATTACCTAGAGTTTGTTATACTACAAAGCTTCAATTTATCTAATTTTTTTATATAATATATAATAAAATTATAATTTGTAATTTTTTAATGCTCATTTGATTTGGTAAATTACAAAAATTCAAAATGAGGCTGGATTATGATGAAACAAAATATAATTATGACGAAACAAATATAATAATTACACTTATCTTAATAGATTGTAACCAATTAAGATGAAATTTTTATATTTTTAGCCATTTTAGGTTTTGTTGTTCCTATACTAAATATCCTTAGTTCATTGTAATTCAATCTTTCTATAATTTATCTCATTTCTTCAAGTTTTTTGTTAGGATTTGTCACACTACTATGTTATCCAAAATCTCTTCTTACGAGACCATTTTGATACAATGATTTACTCATATTGCATTACTTCAAATTATTTCATTTTACCTTTAATATATATTTAGTTAATATTGAAAATTTAATTTTTATTTATGTTTATTTACTTTGGTATTTCATAGTATTTCAAAACGACATCTGATAGAGACGAAAAAAACATAGTTGGCAACATTTTGGCTTTTACCTAATTTTACAATCAATGATATTACATTGTTTCTCTATATTATCTTGGAGAACAACAATGTTGCAAATATTACTCACTTTTATGAATGATTCACTTTTATTTCATTACATTACAATGTAAGTTTAAATCTACTCAGTTGTGACATTTATCATTCTTTGAATTTATTATATTAAATTTCTTTAATTTATCACTTTTCACCTTTAAGAGATATTTACTTAATATTAAAATAGGAATTTATTATTATTTATGTTTATTTACTTTATTAATTCATAATAATTATAAACAAGTTTGGATTGAGATAAAATAACGTTGTTGATTTTATCACGAGAGGCTATATCCGATTACATTGTAATTTTTACTTCATTAGGTATTTTATTCTTTGTTGTCTTTGCATACTTTACGAGACATTTTAACTAATACTAGTTTTAATGATCGGCGATGTTACACTCCATTTCTTTAGTAGTTTCTAATAAAACTTTTTCTTATAATTTATGTCATTTCTTTAGAGCATT
The DNA here is from genome assembly GCA_023846275.1 of Vanilla planifolia. Lineage (NCBI taxonomy): Eukaryota > Viridiplantae > Streptophyta > Magnoliopsida > Asparagales > Orchidaceae > Vanilla > Vanilla planifolia. Next base: position 772,730 of record JAIUJO010000223.1, on the reverse strand, counting down.
CACTTTTTTTTAGTTCAATTACTTTGTAACTCTAAATCTTCTCTTTTGGTGACCATTAAATTTCTTTCATTTGGTTATATTTTGGTTCTTTAAGTTCCACCATTTTAGTTTTAATATATATATTTGCATAATATTAAAGAAATATTTTATTATTCTTTATTTTTAGTAAATTTGAAAATTCACAATAATTGCAAAAGCGGTCCATTTAATAAGAAACAAACGCCATTATACTTTTCTCATCGAGCATTATATAATTAAGTAATTATTTATTAGATTTTTAGAAATATTTTTTTATAATTTTTTATCCCTTATGAGATATTTTAATTGGCACTTAAATTTATTATCAAAGATTATCATGCTCAATCTCTTTAGTTTTTACAATGTAGGTTGCCCATAAAATTAATCTTTTTTGTTCAAATATTTTTATTTGACTTTGTTATATTTTTATATGGCCCTAAATATCCTCTCATGCAAGCTTGATATAGCTTTCATCTATATATATTATATTTATTTAATTTATTTTACATCAACTTTATTATATATGTTTACTTAATATTAAAATAATAATTTATTATTATTCATGCATATTTATCAAGGAAAATCATATTAATTCTAAAAGATGCCTAAATGATACAAAACAAACATTATTGGACTCCTCTCCATAAGCTTTACCAAATAAAATATTTTTTTATTTTTTTGAATGTTTTATTTTTTAGGGTTTTGACATACTTTATAAGTTATTTTTAATCATACCTTATTTGATGATCAGTGATATTACTCTTGCCCACTTTAGAAATTTGGAATAAATGTTTCTCATACAAGTTATCCGATTTCTTGAAGTTTTTTAGTTTGATTTTGATATATTACGATGTAACTCTAATTCTCACTTAATGTGATCTTGACACTAGATTTGAATTTGTTATGTTAAAAACTTCAATTAATGATATTTCAATTTTAATAAATTTTTTCCTATTATAAAAGTCTTTTCCTAATAAGCATTGGTTTTCATACTTTTAAACATATATTTTGTAAACTTTTTGCACCCATTCTGAGACAATTTTATTTATACCAAGTTTTGTGATTGAGGATGATATTGTTGACTACCTCAGTATCTTGGGATGTAGGATTCCTACATAATTTATCTTATTTCTTCAAATTATTTGACTACATTAGGTTATATGACTCTATAAAACAAAATCTTTTGTATGGAGAAATTTAAATTAGATTTCATTAGACCATGTTACTTTAATTAACCTTATTTTTTTCTTAATTATATACTTTTCCATATTAAAATAGTAATTTATTATTATTTATGATATTTTCTTAGTTAATTACTACAATTAAAAATGAGGCCTGATCAGTATGAAATGCACATCATTGTACTCCTCTTGTCTAGTTCAGAATTCAATTTTTCATTTTATGTTTTTTTAAATATTTTTCTTTTAAACATTTTGACATAGTTTACTAGTCATTTTATTTTGTTCCTGATTCATGATCAAGGATTTTACATATGTTCTCCGAAATATCTTTGAATGCAACATTGTAGTATAATTTATCTTTTTTTTTTCAACTTTTCTAGTATGTTGGTTAAAATATATCTTATTTTTTGAAAAAAATATCATTTTTTAAAAATTTTTCCTAAATCTTCTATCATTTGATCTTTGCAAGTTTGATTTTTTTGCATTACATTATCACAACTTATCTTGTTTTATCTTTAATATATAGTTAATTAATTTTAAATAAATTATAATTATTTAAACTAATTTATTTGGCTAATTTTCAATATTTAAATATTCATTTTTATAAATTTATATCATTTATTTCTTAGGATTTTTGCAAGCTTAATATGATAGTTTAATTCATAGAATTTTTAATTGTTAAAGATGTCACATTAGATTTCTTAGTAAATTTTAATACAACATTCTAATTAAATTTATCTCATTTCTTCAATTTTTTTATTGATTTAGTTGTGTTATTATGGCAGCATAATCTCTTATCATGGATCATTACATCTCTTTCATGTGGTCATATGATAGTGGTTCAATTTATCACTTTTCTACTTCAATATATGTCAGCTTATTATACAAATAATTATTTTTTATATTTATGCTTATTTGATTTCTTTATTCAATATCAATCTTAACATACTCTGATTGAGACGAAAAAAAAATCATTGGATATGTCTCGATGAGCTCTACATAATTAAAAATTAGTTTTTATATTTCTAATTTTTTTAGGGTTTTTGTATTCTTTATGAAATTCTTATGATTAGTTCCTCTTTTGATGATAAAAATGGTATACTCAATCTGTTTAGCATCTTGGAAAGTAATTATCTCAAGTAATTTATCTCAATTCTTCAAATAAATTTATTTTATTTTCTTATATAACTATGCAATTTTAAAGCTCTTCTTGTGCGAGCATTACATAACATTTGAATAGTTATATTACATTAGTTTTATTTATTTTAATTTACCTTTAACATATAATAACTGGCATTTAAAATAGTAAATTTTTATTATTTGTGGTAATTTACTTCAATAAATCATAATAACTCAAAACTAGATCTAATCAAATTAAAACAAACATCTTTGCTTTCATTTTTAAATTTTTTTTTTCACAATTTTGTTTTGCCTTATGAGTTGATTTTAATTTATTCTTTGCTTTAGCAATCAAGGATATTACATTCCATCTCCTTATTTTGTTGGAATGAAGATTCTTGAAAAACATGTCTTATTTTTTCATAATTTTCTTTTAGATTTTGTTCTATTATGATGTTATTATAAAACTCTATCATGATAACTTTACAACATTGACTTGTTAAATTACATTACATCAATTTATCTAGTTACAATTTTAAATATATTTTTATTGAAGTAATATTTTATTTTTATTTTTACTTATTTACTTTGAAAATTTGTAGTAAATATGAATGGTTTCAATCAAGATGAAACAAAAGTTGTTATATCTATCTAGATGAGCTCTATCAAATAACATATTTTTTTATATTTTAAGAACTTCATTTTCAAAAGTGTTCCACCCTTTGAGTCCTTTATGTTTCTACCAAATTTGTTGATCAAAGAAGTTACAGTTGTTTCCTTTAGCAACTCTGGCTGTTTCATTTTCATATAATTTAACTCATTTATTCAAGTTTTTCAGTTTAATTTAGTTAAGTTACAATGCAAAATTCTTTAGATATAGACCATCACATCATTTCAGTTATGATATATTACATTGCTTCAATTTATCTCATTTGGCATTAATGTTATTTAATTATATTTAACTTAATAATTTATGTTTATTTGTTAATTTGCATTATTTAAAAGTGGTCAAATAAAGTCAAAAAAATGTAATTAGACTTGTCTTAATGAGCTTTGTCTTATTAAGTATTTTTAAGGATTATTGTCATTCTTTATAGAATATTTCAATTTATACATGATTTTATGATCATGTATGTTACACTTGACCCCTTTAGTTTATTGGAATACAACATTGTTGTATAATAACTAATGGCTTGCACTTATGTTATTTTAGATTTATTATATGTTTAGTTTATATAAAATAGTTTTTTGATTATAATTTATGATTATTTAGTCTTAATTAGCTCTATATAATTAAATATATTTTTAATATTTTTTAAAAATTCTCATGTCACATAGTTTAGGATGCTTTAACTAACATTTTCATTTATACTTGATTTAAAAATCAAGGATGTTTTTGCTAGTTTCATTAGTGTCATGTAGTAGAACATTCCTACATAGTTTATCATATTCCTTCAAAAGTTTTTATTGGTTTACTTATATTTCTATGAAACTCTAAATCTTTTCTCATTTGCCCTTTACATTACTTCAATTTTATTGCATTATATGCTAAAATTTATCTCATTATGACTTTATCATATATTTACTTTCTATTAAAAAATAATTTAATATTATTTATCATCATTTTATTTGTAATTCATGAAAATTCTAAATGGTGTCGAACATTGATGAAGTAAATGTCATTAGCATTGTCAAAAGGTGCTCTATGTAATTAAAAAATAAATTTAATATTTTTTAATATTTATATTCTTCTATTTTGCAATGCTTTGCAAGACATTTTAATTAGTATCTTTGTCAATGATCAAGGTTATTATATTCAATCTGAATAGTAACTTGGAATACAATTTTGACTTATAATTTATATCACTCGAAATTTTTCAATAATTTGGATATATTACTACAAAGCCCTGATTCTCCTCTTATGAGACTTATAAATCATTTTTATTTTGTTACATTACAATACTTTAATTTTCCTCATTTTCACTTTAAAAATATTTAATTAATATTAAAATAGTAATAAGTTATTATTTATTCTTGTTAACATTTATAATTTAGTGTAATTCTAATAATATCTTAATAAGATGTTATAAATGTTAGTGGAGTCACCCAGAAAAGATAAATCCAATTAAATATTACTCTAATATTTTTAAATATTTTATTTTTAATGATGTTCACATGCCAAAAGAGATAAATCATATCTGATTAGATGAATGAGTATGTTGCATGCAATTTCTTTAGTACTTATAATTCATCTATTCATTACAATTTCTCATTTCTTCTAATTTTTTATTTTGATTTAGTTGAATTGTTATGTAATGGTAACTCTCCATTTGTGTGGGCCATACATTAGTTTTACGTGGTTATTTTATAATGCTATAATTTATCTTATTTCACTATTAATATATATATATTTACCAACTATTAAATTCATAATTCAATATTATGAATGTATATTTATTTTTGTAGTTTATACTAATTAAAAAAGGATTTTATTGAGATGAGATGTCATTGGAAACATCTCAATAAGTTGTGTTCAATTAAATGTTATTTTGATATTTTTAAATTATTTAGTTTCTTGAATTTTTGTACATGAAACTCTAAATTTACTCTTATGTCATCTTTAACTATATTCAATTTGCTTACATGATATTCTTTAATTTACCTCATTATAGGTGTAATTTATATTTAATTACAATTGAGATATTTGCTTATTATTTATACTTATTTTTTATTATAATTCAGAGTAATTTTATAGAATGTCTAATCCAGACAAAACAAATGTCATTGGACTAGTTTAGATAAGCTTATTCCAATTCAATATTAATTTTTTTAATATTTATAAATATTTTACTTAAATGATTTTTCATGTTTTGTAATCTTTGTGTCATTGATTTGGTTATATCGAGTTATTGTAATTGAGATCATTTCTACTTTAAAATTTATTTACTTAAAATATAAAAAAATTATTTATCACAGTTTTTTAATATTTATTTTAGTTATATGTATTAATTCCAAATGATATCCGATTTGGATGAAATTATTTTTGGGAGTCGTCTCGATGAACAATATGAAATTTAGTATTCATTTATACATTTCTTTTTACTAATTTTACTTTTTAAGATTTTCACAATTTCATGAGACAATTTGATTCAAACCTTTTCTAATGATCTTGGATGCCACATTTGATCTTGTTAGTTTATTGGAATGTCATAATACCACATAAATCTTCTCTTCTATGGCATTTGCATCGCTTTACTTTTCTAAAGTTACAATACTTAAATCAATTTTATTTTTATCATTACTATATGTTTAGTTAATATTAAAATAAATTTTATATGTTATTTATTTTCCTAACTTTTTTAAGGTAATGTAATTGCAAATTAAATTTTATCACAAGGAAACAAACATTATTTAGCTAACCTTGATGAGCTGTATCTAATTAAATTTTGAAATTTATTTTCTAAACTTTTAGCATTGTTAATGGGATATTTTTAATTCATACCTATTTTAATGATTGAGGATATTGCACTCAGTCTCACAAGCAAATTTGAATGAAGCTTTCTTGTATAAATCTACTCTAAAGTGTTATTTGCATGTCTTTTATTTGTCTATATTACATTGCTTTAATTTATTACATTTTAGCTTTGATATATATATATTTACATAACATTAAAATGATAATTTCTTTTTGCTTTTATTTATTTTCTTTTTTAATTAATAATAATTCCAAATAAGGTTTGATTGATATGAAACAGTGATATCAACTATTTTTATTTTTATATATTTAACAATTTATTTCTACATTTTTGGATCACATTTTAAGACATTATTATTTTGATCTAATTTAATTATGAAGAACGTCATACCAAACTCCCTTAGTGTCTTGGAATGTACAGTTTTGGCATAAGTTATCCCATTTTTTAAAATTATTCTGTATAATTTGGATATATATATATATATATACACGAAACTTTAATTCTCCTATCGTTTAACATTTACCTCGCTTGATTTGGTTAGGACATAGTTCATCAATTTATCTAATTTTATCTCTGCAAATTATTAGGAAACTTTGAAATATAATTTTCTTATAATTTATACTTATTTAGTTTTGTAATTTGTAGTAAATCTAAATGAGGTGTTATCAAGATAAAAGAAATATTGTTGGACACATCTGCATGAGCTTCGTCTAATTAAAAATACACTTTTTTTTATTTTTCGATGTTTTATTTTCTAGGGTTTTGCCATGTTTTAGCACATTTTTATAAATCTCTGATTTGGTGATGTAGTATTGTGCACTAGATCTCCATAGTGTTGTGGAACGCATATTTCTTCTACAATTATCTAATTTCTTAAATGTTTTTGTTTTTAATTTGCTACAATTATATGTAAGTGTAAACTTTTTATCATGTGACCTTTACATATAGTTTATTTTGTTATATTATATTTCTTCAATTTATATCATCTTTATTTAATATATATTTAACTGAAGTTAAAAATATTATCTATTGAACAAAATTCATTTTAGTATTTTAAAAATGTTATTTAGGTTTTGAAATATTTTTTGAGACATTTCAATTCATACCTAACTGATGATGTAAGATGTTACAGTCAATCTTATTAGATTCTTGGAAAGCAACTTTCCATATAGAATTTATCTCATCTCTTCTAATTTTTATTTTTCATTCGATTATATTGCTATGAAATCTGGAAAGCTTTGATTTAGTTTCATTGCAATGCATAAATTTATCCACATAAACATTATTATATCTTTTCTTAAAATTAAAATAATTATTGTTTATTTATGCTGATGTACTTCACTAATTAATGCTAATTCAAAACAAGGATAGAAAAGATAAAATTTAAGTCATTAAACTCACCTTAACATCATGTGATCATTTAAATTTTCACTTTTTTACTTTTTAATTATTTTCTTCAATGATTTTGCCAAGATTTATGAGTCATTATTATCTTCTACTTGTTTAATTATTCAGGATGTCACACTCGATCTCATTATTATCATGGAATACAACTTTCCCTTGTAAGTGATCTCACTTTTTCAAAAGTTTCTATTTCAATATAATTGATCTTATTTTTTTAATTTTTTTGCTTTGGTTTTTTAAGGATAATATAATACTATGATTCTCTTCTAGTGTAACCTTTTTACTACTTGATTTAATCATATCATATTGCTTCAACTTATATTATTTTGATCATTATGATGTATTTCTTAATATTTAAAAAAATATTTTATATTTCATTATTTATTTTCTAAATTCGTAATAATTCTAATTGAGGTTTGATTACCATGAAGTAAGCACCATTAGACTCATAATAGTAAGATTTATCCAATTAAATATTTAATTTAAAGTTTTTTAATTTTTTATTGTATGAGGATTTAGGACTTCTTACAAGAAATTTTTATTGGTATATTTTTCCATAATTTAGTATGTTACAAATGATCTCATTCAAATCTTTGAATGCAACTTTCTGAATAATCATGTCTATTTCTAAGAAATTTTTTGATAGACGAGGCTATATTATTATGTAATCCTAAATCTCTTCTCTAGTGTGCTTTAACATGTCTTTGATTTAGTTATATTGCATTACTTCAATTTTTGTAATTTGATCTTTAATAAATGTTTACTAAATATTACGAGAATAATTAATTGTAATTTATGTTTATTTACTTTGGTAATTTGTGATAATTCTAAACAAGGTTTGATCATAGTGATAATTTCGAAGAGCTCTATCTTATTAAAGTTTATAGTTTTTAATATTTTTGTGGGGTTTGGACATTTTTTAAAGGACATATGTTGGAATGGAACTTTCCCAATCAATTTGCCTTTTTCCTTTACATCTTTCACTTCGATCTTTTATAGTATCATGAAACTCTAATTATTCTCCTATTTGACCTTGCATCTCTCCCTTGGCTATGTTATATTACTTCAATTCATCTCATTTTAGTACAATTGAGGAACTCAAACTCGATCTCTATAGTATGTTTACATATAGCTTTTTAAACAACTTGTTTCTTTTCTTAATCTTTTTCACTTTGATGTGGTTATATTATTTTGTAAGTCTAAATCGCCTCTGTCATGACATTTTCATCATTTCAATTTCATTATATTACAGTACTTCACTATATATCATTTATTCTTTAAAATATATTTACAAAGAATTAAAAAAATAATTTATGATTTTTTAACTATATTAACTTTCGTAATTCATAGTATTCCAAACAAGTCGCAATTAAGACAGCAAATTTTTTTGGACTTGCCTCAATGACCTTTACCCAATTTAATAGTCATTTTTATGCTTTTTTAATATTTTTTTATTATTTTTGCACACTTTACGAGACATTTTGATCCATAAGAAATTTTAATGATTATGAATGTTATACTTGATCTCCTTAGTGTCCTTGAATGGAACTTTCCTATATAATTGATCTTATTTTTTGAAATATTTTAATTTTATTTTGTTATTTTATTATGAAAAATGAAATCTCTCTTGGTGTGACCTCTACATCACTTCAGGTTTTTATATTACGATTGTTTTGTTCATATTATTTTACTATTAATTTATATTGTTTGATAAAAAGTAACAATTTATAATTATTATTCATATTTATTTAGTTTTATAACTTATTGTAATTCTAACCAATTTGGATCGGGAAGATACAAATGTCAATTGACTCATCCTCACGGGCTCTATCGAATATTCATATTTATATTTTTAAATTTTTTATTATCTATTGTTTTTACATGTTTTATGAGATATTTTGATTCATACCTTATTTGATAATTGAGGATGTTAAATGTAATTTTAACATAATTGTTATTTAAGCTTTTAAATATTCTAGTTCAGTTTTCTTATGTTAGAATGAATCTTTAATTCTCTTACCACATTAATCAAAGTTGTTTTGATTTTATTACAATGCATTTCTTTAATTTATCTCGTTTTAAATTTAAATTATATATATATATTCAATATTACAATAATAATTTATTACTATTTTTTTATTAAAATTAACACATCACAAAATTCAAAAAGATGTTGGATTGAGAAAAAATAAATGTCATCAAATTTGTCCTATTATTCTCCATCAAAATAAATATTCATTTTTATATTTTTAAACATTTATTTTCTTGATTTTTTGATGTTTTAAGAGTCATTTAGTCTCACACCTAATTTAACAATTGATGATGATGCACTAAATCTTTTTATTATTTTGAAATGCAACTTTGGTGTGCAATTTATCAAATATCTCTGAATAAGTTTTGTTACTTTGATCTCTAAGGTTTCATTAGATTAAGTAACTTCAATTTATTTCATTTGTACTTTAATGTCTATTTAATTTACTTTACAAAAAAATATTAAATTATAATTATTTTTACCTTTTTACTTTCATAAAACATAGAAATTTTAAACGAGGTTTGATCAAGATGCAAGTTATTGTTAGAGTTGTCTTAATGTGCTCTATCTAAATAAATAATAATTTTAATATTTTAATATAGTTAGTTTTCTAGGGTTTTGGCATGCTTTAAGTGACATTTTCTTTCAACTAGGTTTCACAATTGAGAATATTGCACTCAACCTTCACAATATTTTAGAGTGCAACTTTCCCACCAAAATTGAATAATTTCTTAAAGTATTTGAAATATATTATTCACTAAGGTTTTTGCTCACTTTATGAGACATTTTAACCTGATATTTGATAATTGAGGATGATACCCTTATTTTCCTTAGTATATTAGAATGCAATCCTTCTAAAAATTTTTTCTTATTTCTTTAAAATTTTTATATTGATTATTTTCTATTACTATGAAACTCTTGTTCTCATATCTTGTGACCATTACATTACTTTGATTTGGGTATATTAATTACTTCATTTTTTATAATTTTAGTTTCAATATATAGTTCCTTAGAATCAAAACAATAATTTTTTATTATTTATATTTAATTGCTTATGTTATTTCCATTAATTTTAATTGAGGTCAAATAGAGATGAAATAAATATCATTGGACCCATCATGATGAGCTATATCCAATTACATATTTACTTTTAATTTTAAAAATATTTTATTTTTTTAGAGTATTTGTATTATTTGGTACACATTTTGATTTTTAATTAATTTGATGATTATGAATGTTGCATTGTTCCCTTTAGTATCTTAGAATGTATTTTTTTATTATAGTTTTTCTCATTTCTTAAAATTTTCTTACTTTTCCTAATTTAACACTTTAAAGCTATAACTCTTCACTCGTGCAAGATTTACATCATTATGGCTAGTTTACATTATATTAACAAAATTTATTTCAATTAAGATTTATGTTAGTACTTTTCTTTCTTTCATTAATTCAAAATAAGGTCTAATGAAGACTAAGCAAATGTCATTGAACTCTTCTTCACAAGCTTTATCTAATTAAATATATTTTTTTAATATATATGAACACTTTATAAAGTATTTTAATTCTATCCTTATTTAATGATGAATAATGTTGGACTTAATTCTTTAGTATCATTGAATGTAGCTTTCCCATCATATATATTTTATGTTTTTAATTCTTTTGCTTTGATTTGGTTAATTACTATCATACTCTAATTCTCTTCTTGTGTGACTTTGACATTAATTTCTGCTTCGTCTTTATTTAACTCCATTAGAATTACTACGATTTGAAGAAATTGAAAAAGAATCTTAATTTAAAATTAAGTTAATTTATAATAATGTTTTAATGTGATTATTTGAAGTAATTTAAAATACCTAAATGAAAATAGAGGTAGGTGGTAAAATTAAGACTTGAAGAAGAATTTAACTAAATAAAAGAAAAAATTAAAGAAATAAGATAAGTAATAAAAGAAAGTTTTATTTCAAAATACAAAGGAGCTTGAGCATTACTTCTTTGATTATTAAATTTTTCTTGATTAGAAAAGTATTATAAAGTTTTCCAAAAATGTTAAAAAATATTTTAAATTATTGAAATGAATATTTAATTTATTAGATGTCATAGAGATAACTTCGACGATGTGTATTTTGTCCTAATTAGATATGTTTTTGAATTACTACCAAATAATAAAGTAAATATATCTAAATATTAATAAATTAATTTTTTAATATTAAATATGCTTTTATCAAAAGTTATAGTGGCAAATTGAATCATTGTAATCTAATCAAATCAATGCCATGTAAAAGTTACACGAGAGGAGATTTAGAATTACACTATAATATAAATATATGAAAATGATAATTTTGAACAATCGATACAAATTGTATAGGAATGTCTAATTTCAACGCACAAAGGGAAATAATTACAAAATTGTTAATAGTTAAACTAGGTTCAAATCAAGTTGTGTCATAAAATATTAAACAAACTATAAATCAAACTAATTAAAAAAATATAACAAAAAATTTTTTTATTTGATAGAGTTCATTGAAATGACTCTATTGATTTTCATTTCTTGTACACAAGATCCCATTTTTAATTAACATGAATTACTAAGAAAAAAACATAAATAATAATAACTTGTTATTCAAAATTCAAGCACATACATATTTAAGCTAAAATGCTTTAAATTGAAGCAATACAACATAAGCAAATGAAAGTGATTTAAAGGACACTAGAGAGAAGATTTAGAGTTAAATAGTGGTAAAAGAAAATAAAAGAAAAGAATATATTCAATGTATAGGAAACTTGCATTCCAAGATATTAAGGAGGCAATATAATATATTTAATCATCAAATGAAGAATAAATCAAAATTCCTCACAAAATGGGGTAAAATAAATGAACAAAATTTTTTTAAAATAAATATTTTGATTTGATAGAAATTGTTGAGATTATTCCAGTAACAAATGTTTCAAATCTATCTAAGCATGTTTGGAATTTTTGCTAATTACGAAAATAAATTAACATAAATAATATTACTTCATAAATTTTAATAATAAGTAAATATAGTTTAAAGATGAAACGAGGCAAATTATTGCAATGTAATATAATCAAACTAATGTGACATAAAAGTCATTGAAGAGGAGAATTAATGTCTTTTAGTAGTATAATCAAATTAAAGTAAAAAGTTAAATAAAAAGGGTTAAATTTTGTTGGAAGTCACATTCTATGAAACTAAAGAAATCAAGTGTATTAAGACAACTAAAATATTGAATAATAAGATATTTAAAAATGTAGAACTTTATATTAGATTCCATAGATTTCGTCATGATTAGTCTAGCAATGTGAGTTATTTCTACATAAAGCCTCTTTAGAGAACTAAAAATCACCAAAATAAATAAGAACAAATAATAAATTATTTTTATTTTAATAGAAATTACATCTATACTATAGTTAGAATCAGATAAATATAAATATTGTATTTTAACAAATGTAAGTCAATTTAAAGAAAATGTAATGTGAGATTTATAATTACAAAGCATTATATGAATTCAAAGTAAACAGTTTAAGAAATTGAAATAAATAATGAACTATCAAGTTAAATGACCATAAATAATGATAAAATATTATTTAAATTATAATTTGATATATTAAATTTAAAAATGAGATTAATTGAAGCAATGTAATATAATTAAACAAAATAAGTTAATGGAAAGGGGCTTTAAAAATATCTTGCATTTTTTTAGTTATATGATGTTGCATCAATTTCTCCTCATTCAACATTAATACTTATTTTCTACTATTAAAACAATAGTTTTTTTGTAGTTATGGTTATTTACTTTCTTAATTTTTTTTATTAAAAATAAAGTCTAATTGAGGCAATAAAAAAAGTTTTGACTTTTCTTGATGAGCCAGATATTTCAATTTTTATCATATTTGATGGTCAGGGCTATTATAATTGACTATTAAAAATCTTGGAATACAACATTTTGGTGTATTTTATCCAATTTCTTGAAAATGTTTGCTTTGATTTTGTTATATCGCTAATGCTATTAGGGTTTTCTTTATGAGGTATACCCAATTAAATATTAGTTTTATATCTTTTTAGTATTTTATTTTAATGGGTGCTAGTGCACTTTATGATTCATTTGAATTTGTAGATGCGTTGTTGATCGATGAAGTTACAGTCGATAACTTTGCTATCTTGCAATGTAAGTTTCCTACATAATTTATCACATTTCTTCAAAAATTTAACCTTGATATTATAAATAACAATGAGCTCTAAATATTCTCTCATGTCACCTCTGCACTACATTTATTTAATTACATTATATTGCTTAAATTTATCTTATTTCATGTTTAACTAATATTTACTTAATGTTAAAATAATATGTTTCTATTATTCACTTTAATATATATTTACTTAAATCTAAAAATAAGAGAAATTATAATAATGTAATCCAAAAAAATATAAATAAGCTAAAATTATGCAAAAACATAACAAAATGAAAATTTTAATTGTATAAAAAGTAAATATTTAAGTGGATAGAGGACATTGAGATAGTACAATGATGTTTGTTTCATCTTGACAAACATTTTTTTTAAATTACAAAAAAAATAAGAATAAACAATATAAAATATTATTTTAACGATATGTAGACACATTGAAACTGAAATAAGGTAAATTTAAATAATGTATTAAAACAAAATCAAGGACATGTAAGCATCACATGATATAAAAATGAGATATAAGAAATATATAATTTCTAACATATTATGAAGGTTGAGTGTTAGATCCATGATATTTAAGTCATGTACAAATCAAAATATATTTTAAGGCATGTTCGAACCCTAGAAAATAAAATATCTAAAAATACATAAACTAATATTTAATTTGGTAAGGCCCATCAAGATAAGTCCAAAAACTTTTGTTACTTCTCAATTAAACCTTATTTTAAATTATTACAAATTTCAAAATTAAATAGGATTAAATAATAATAATTTACACTTTAAATACTAAGTAAAAATATGTTAAAGTTGAAATGAGATTTATTAAAGTAATGTAATATAAATAAATCAAAGCAATGTAAAAATTATAGAAGGGGATATGTAAAGTTACACTTTAAGACAACCAATTTAAAGTAAATGCTTTTAAATGATAAGGTAGGTTATACGAGAAAGTTTTATTCCATTTTAGTTGGAATATCAGTTAAATAATCCTTGATCATCAAATTCTATATGAATAAAAATATCTCATATAACATCCATAATCCTTAGAAAATAAAACATCTTTAAAATATAAAAAAGGATGTTTAATTAGATATTTCATAAAGATTACACCAACGATTCTTATTTCATCTAAATATAACTTCATTCAAAATTACTATTAACTATCAAAGTGGATAAGAATAAATATCAATAAATTATTAATATAATATTAGGTAAATATCTAATAAGCCTCATATGATAAAAATTAAAATAATGTAATCTAACAACATAAAAGTAATGTAAATGTTCCATGGTAATAGATTTATAGTTACCTAATAATATAATTAAATCAAAGAAAAAAGTTTAAGAAAATGAGATAAATTATATGGAAAAGGTTTCTTTAAAGATACAAAAATGATCAAGTGGAAAATCCTTGATCTTCAAATTAGGCACCAACCTAAATATCTTGCAAATCAAGTCAAAACCCTTGCAAACAAAATATTTAAGGATATAAAACTATGCATTTAATTAGTTAGAGCTTACTAAGATGGGTCCTATGATATTTATTGTGTCAATCTAACTTCATTTTGAACTACTGCAAATTATCCAAATAAATAAGGATAGATAATAAAAAATTATTTTTTTATTATGTAAATACATATTACGAGCAAAATAAGATAAATTTATGTAATGTCATTTAATAACATTTTAATGAAATGTTGAATATGAGACAAATTATAACCAAAAGCTGAATTTGCAATATTCTAAGATGATTGAATTTAACATTTGTAATTGTCAGGTGAGGTACAAATTAAAAAATCTCACAAAACATGCCAAACTTTTATAAAATAAAATTTTCAAAAATATGTAACAATTAACCTTTTTTTGATAGAGCTTAGCAAGAGAATTATATGAATGTTTGTTTAGTCATGATTGAACCTAATTTTGAATTACAAAGAATTACCAAAATAAATAAGCATAAATAATAATATTAAGTTATTATTTTAATATGAAATAAATATTAATTACGTCTAAATTGAAATAAATTGATGCAACATAGTATAAGAAAATCAAAGTGGTATGACAAAGATCATCTACAAGGAGATTTATAGTTACCTAATAATATAACAAAAAGAAAGTGAAACTTTTAAGGAAATTAGATTAATTATATGGTAATTTCATATTTCGAAATAATGAGGACATAACATATAACATCCTTAATTATAAAATTTGGTGAGACCTAAAATGCCTCATATATTGTGTAAAGAAGTTAGAAAATAAAATCTTTAAATTAAATATTTAATGGTGGTCATCAAGATGCGTCTAATGGTGGATGCTTTGTATCTATCATAACTCATTTAGAATTACCATTAATTATAAACATAAATAAGCATAAATAATATTAAGTTAATATTTTAATTTTAAGTAAAAATTTTTAAAGTTAAGCAAAATTAATTTGATGTAATATTCATTAAAGAGGAGAATTAATGTTTTCTAGCAATGTAACCAAATCAAAGCAAACAATTTTGAAAATGAGATATATTGTGTGGGAAAGTAAGAATACAAGTTACTAAGGTGATTGATTATAACATACCCTACTCATTAAAGAACTAACAAATCAAAACAGCTATTAAGGCATTTCAATGACATTTTAAAAATGTAGAATTTTACATTTTATTAGGTAAAGCTTGTCTAGATGAGTTAAGTACTTTTATTTCATCTCATTTAAACCTATTTTGGAAATCTTGTGAATCACAAAAATAAAAAAGATTAAGTAATGAAAAATGGTTAATATATAATAATTAAATATATAACATTGTTCAAATGAGATAAATTGAAGATATGTAAGACAACCTAAGTGAAGCAATGTCAAGGTCGTGTGATAGGAGATTTACAATTACAAATAATTGTACTAAATAATATGGAAACATTTTAGAAAAGAAATAGAAAATGAATTATAAGGTTAAATCAGAATAAGAAAAATCCTATTTAAATATTAAGTGTATATTAATTACTAGATCAATTAATGTAATATAATATAACAAAATAAAAAATATAAAGGTCACATGGTATTAGAGTTAGAATAACATTGCTTTTACTTTGTTGTATTATGTTGCTTTAATTTATCTCAATCCAAGCTTATTTTTTTTTATTATTAAAATAGTAACATTTTTTATTGGTGGATATTTTTTTGGCAATTCATAATTATTCCAAAAAAGATTATTCAAGGACAAAACACTATCAAATTGGTCCAAAATAGGAACTTAATTTGATTAATGAAAATGTTATGCCCAACTTTGTTAAATCTTTGAATGCAACATTTTTTTCACAAATTAACTCTTTTCTTGGAACATTTTTCTTTTCATTTGGTTATATTACTTTGAAACACTAATTCTTGTCCTCTGTGGCATTTCAATTTCGTTGATTTGATTATATTACATTTCTTTAGTTATGTCTTTTTAGCTTTATTATATACTTAATATTAAAATATTTTTTATTTAATTTTTTAATAGAAAAATTTAAATTAGCATTTAATAGAGATGTAATAATAGTCATTAGAGTTTCCTCAACTTTCATTACACAATTAAATATTATTTCTTTTCATTTTTTAAAACATTTGTTTCTAATCTTTTAGCATTTAATGATTTGTTTTGAATTGTACCTCATTTAATGAACGATGATGTTTACTCAATAATCTTAGTATCGTGGAATACAACTTTCTCATAAAATTTTCTTATTTTTTCATATTTTTTAACCTTTATTTAGATGAATTATTATGAAACTCTTAGACTCCTTAAATGTTGCCATTACATCTAATTGATTTCGCTATATTACCATGCTTTAATTTATCTCATTTAAACTTTAACATATATTCACTTAATATTAAAATAGTATATTATTATTATTTATAATTTACTATATTTACTTAAAATATGCACAAATAAAAAATATATTATTTTAATATGAAGTAAAATATAATTTATTGTTGAAATGAGATGAATTAACCTTTGGTAATTTATCCAACTCAAAAGATATGTAAAGGTTATTTAAGAAGGTATTTAGAGTAACATCAAAATAGCCAAATAATGATTAAAAGTTTTATAAAAGGGAAAAATTTATGCCATAAAGTTTCATTCTAAGATGCCAAGGAGATGGTTTGTAACATTTTTTTATTCTAAAATGATGATATAAATGTTTAGAAGTGGAGTTTTTCATTACAATGTAATATAACAAATCAAAGTTAAAGTATTTAAGAAAAGAAACAAATTGTATTAGAAAGTCACATAACGAGACAATAGAGAGATGTAGTGTGACAACCTGAACTATTATATCAAATACAAGTTTGAATATCTAAAAATTAATGCCAAAATCTTAGAAAAGAAAATATTAAAAAATATAACAATGATTATTTAATTAGATAAAGCTCGTTAAAATGACTCCAATGACATTTCTTTCATCTTGATTAGACAACATTTGAAATTTCTTTCAATTAACAAAGTAAAAATAAATATTAATATATTGTAATTTTATTATTTAGTAAATATATATGAATCATGAAATAAGAAAAATTGAAGTAAAGTTAAATAAAAAATTATAGCTATCTAACCGTCTCTCACAATGAGAATTAGAGTTTCTTAACAATATAACCCAATAAAATCATAACCTTTTAAAAATTGACAAATTAAAAAGGAAAATTTAATCCAATAAAATAAGATGATCAATAGTAAATTTATCAATAATTGAACAAGGTATAAATAAAAATATTTACTAACATATGACAAAATTCTATAAAATATAATATTTAAAAATAGAGAAATTATTATTTAATAGCATAGAGCATAAAGAGATTTGACAAATAATGTTTATTTCATCTTGATCAAATCTCAATTAAAAAACCACAAATTAAGAAAGTAAAAGGGCATAAATCATAGAAAATTATTATTTTATCCTAAAGCAAATATTTATTAAAATAAAAATAATGCAAATTGGATTAATTTTGATGTATACAAATAAATGTACACAAATTTTCTATGAGAAGAAATTTATCATTAAAAATTTAAATCAATTAACTCAAAATATATACAAATTGAGATAGCACTATCTTGGAACAAGCCAAAGCCTTCTTCAAATAAAACAATTAACAATATGAAGTTGAATACTTAGTTTTAGAAAGATTCTGGAGAAGAGCACAACGATCATTTATTCCCCTCGATTAGACCTTATTTGGAATTTGTTTAAATTACAAAAGTAAATTAGTATAAACAAAAGCTCAATATTATTTTCATATTAACTAAAATATATTAAAGTTTAAATATGATAAATTGATGCAATGTACTAGTCAAATGATAAGTTTATAATAGTTTTATAGTAAAAAAATTTAAGAAATGATATAATTTGTATTGAACGTTTATTTTGAAGACATAAAGGAGATATTGTACAACATACTAGATTACTTTTACTATGAGAAAAAATTTAATGTAAATCATGCCAAAACCTTAAGAAAATAAAATATTTTAAAATGAGATAAAATAGAACAATGTATTTAATTTAATTTGATTTTGTTATATTATATTACTTTAATTTGGCCATATTATATTACTTTATTTTTTCTATTTTTAGCTTTGATATATATATATATATATTTACTTAATAATAATATACTAATTTATTATGATTTTTTATTATTTAAATTTATAATTTACAACTACTCTGAATGAAGACTTTTATTATAGAACCAAGCATTGTTTGACTCATCTTGATGAGTTTTGTCCAATTAGATATTTATTTTTATATTTTTCAAATATTTTATTCTTTTGTTTTTTAAATGCTTCATTAGGAAATTTTATTCAACCTAATTTGATGATCAGTGATGTTAAACTCCATCGTTTTAGTATCTTGGAGTGTAACCTTTAAGTACAATATTTCTCATTTTTTAAAATCTTTAATTTTAATTATATTATTTTTAATTTTAAACAAAAGTTCTCCTCTTGTCTAACATTTATATCTCATTTATTTTATTACATTATTTTTGTCAATTTAGTGCTTTATCATGTTTGTTGGGACAATTGATTAATTGTTGATTATATGGTAAGAAATGTTATAGTCCATCACCTTAGTAACTTTCCTATATAATTTATCTAATTTCTTTTAGTTTGTTTTGTTGGATTTGGTTATATTACTATGATACTCTAATTCTCTATAAGTATAATCTTAACATGGATTTGGTCACCTCAAATCAAATTAATCACACTTTTCTCTTCCAAAATTTCAAATTAAATTACTCACACTTTTCTCTTCTAAAATTTCTTAATTATTTGGCTGTTAGTAAGCAATAATTTATTATTAATTAGATTATTTAATTTTTTAATTCATAGTTATTTAAAGCTAGATCTGATCAAGTCAAAAGAAATATCATTGAACTCATCATAACAACCCTTTTCAAATGAAATTATCATTTCAATAACTTTAAATATTTTTCTTGAGATTTTTGCATGCTTTATGAAGTACTTTGATTTGTACCTCATTTCATTATCAAGAATGTGACTCCATATCTTTTTTAGCACAATTAGTTGGTACTTTACAATAAATTTTAACTTATTTCATTAATATTTTTTGTTTGGTTTTGTTTATATTATATTGCTTCTATCTATCTAATTTCAACTTTCATATTTAGTATTACTTCTAACACTGTTTGACTAAGATTAAAATAATGTCATTAGACTCTTCACAATGAGTTATATCAAAAAAAATATTTATTTTTATATATTTAAATATTTTATTTCTAAAATTTTAGCATACTTTTTATGACTTTTTAGTTCATAACTGATTTGGGGATCAAGCATACTACACTTTTCTTTCTTAGCATCTTGAAATGTAACTTTTTTGTATAATTTAATACATTTCTTCAAAATTTTAGCTTTCATTTGGCTACATTCTATGTAGGTCTAATTCTCCTCTTATGTCACATTTACATGACATTTTTTTTGTTTTGTTATTTTATTTAATTTATATATTTTATCTTTAGTGGATATTGACTTAATAGTTAAAAAATATTTTATTACTTTGTTGCTTATTTAATTTGGTAATACCCAAAAATTACAAATATTGTTGTAATTGAGTCAAAACAAATGTTATTAGACTCGTCTTAATGAAATCAATACAGTGAAATAATATTTTTCTATTTTTATTTATTTTACTTTCTTTGGTTTTGGCAGATAATATGATACATTTTGATTCGTACAAAATTTTACTTAAAAAATTCTACATTCTATCACCTTAGAAACTTTGAATTAAATTTTTTTGTATAATTTATTTCCTTTTTTAAAATTTTTGCTATAATTTTTTTCTATTAATATGAACTCTAAATCTCCTTTTTATGTGATATTTTTTTGAAAAGTTTTAGAATAGTTTAGTGTGATTTATGCAACATTCAATTCATACTTTATTATATGACGAAGAAAGATATACTTGATCTCTTTAGCTTTTTAGAATACAATTTTCCCATATTATTTAACACAATCTATATATTCTTTTTACTATGACTACGTTATCTTACTATGAAACATGAATTCTTTGGGCATGTCACCTCAACGTCACTTTGATTAGTTTTTATTACATTGTTTTCATTCATCTCATTCTCAATATATTTTATATTTACTTAATATTGATAGAAAAATTAATTATTAGTTTTGGCTTATTAAATTTTGTATTTTGCAACATTTTGAAGTAGATCTAATAGGACAAATTAAATGTTGTAGGACTAGTTCTGAAGCACTCTAAAAGTTTAAATATTCATTTTCTTAAAAACAATTTTCTAAGTTTGTGTTATGATTTTTGATATATTTTCATTCGTACATGTTTTGACAATTGAGAATGTTGCTCTCTACGAGCTTAGCATCCTAGAATGTAAATTTTTTTTAACAAGTAATGTCATTTTGTAAACTTTATAGCATTTCAAATTGGATATATATACACATATATAATTAATATTAATTTTAATAATTTATTATTACTTATATTTATTTATTAATAATTCATAGTATTTTCAAAGATGGTTTAATGGAGAGGACAAGAACTTCATCTCAATCATCTTAACAAACTATGTCAAATTAAATATCTATTTTTTTGTTATTTTTTATTATTTTATTTATATTTTTTTCACATTATTTATGAGACATTTTGAATCTGAATTTCTAATGTTGCATTAGGATATTACACTCTATCTCCATACTATCTTGGAATGAAACTGTCAAAAACAATATATCTCATTTTTTTAAAGGTTTTTTTTATTTAATTATACTTATATAAAATTGAAAATCTTGCCTCATGACATATTTATATCAACTAGATTTATTTGTATTATATTAAAACAATTTATCAACTTTAGCTTTAATATATATTCACATAATATGAAAATAAGAATTCATTAATATTTGTGCTTATTTTTCTGATTTACTATAATTTTCATCATGGTTTGATTAAGACAAAACAAATGTTATTGGACTAATCTCAATAACCTCTGTCAAATGGATATTCATTTCTTATATTTTTTTAGCATTCTATTTTCTAATACTTTTTAATGTTTTATATTTTCTAAGATTTTTTTCATTATAGGTTTTTTAACATTCAGGTCTCATGGAATCCAAATTTCTCATATAATTTATTTATTTTTTTGTAACTTTTTCACTTTTATAAGTTTCTATTATTTCATAAGTATAATTATCCTCTTTAGTTCTTATTATATTGCCTTTTGTTGTTCTACATTAATAATATTAAAATAATAAGTTATTAATTTAATATGCTAATTAAATTTGTTAATTAGAAATAATTCTAAATGCGATCCATTCCAAATGAAACAAACAACAATGCAATCACCTAAACGACCTCTATCCCATAAAATAATCATTTTTATTTTTTTTACATATTTTAATTTCAAGGATTTTTAATTTTATTTATTTTTTAAAATATTTCTACCATTAAATATACCAATTTGTACCTAAATCTATGATCAAGGATGTTACACTTCTCACTCTTAATTTCAACCAAATTTTAAGCTATGATTTAGTTAGGTTAATTTGAAACTCAAATTTACTCGTGGTGTGATCTTTTGTAGTGTTATTTGGTTGTATCATCTAACAAGTCTAATTATCCTATCGTGTGAACCTCAAATTGCTATAATTTGGCTTTATCACATTGCTTTAACCAATTTAATAAATCATTCAATATTTATTTATATAGCAGTATGACATTAATTTATTTTCATTTAACTGGTTCTTTACTTTAGTAATTCATAGTAATTCGAAAACATGTTTGATCATAGGAAACTAACATTAGGGGCATAAGTCAACAAGCTCCATCTAATTAAATATCTATTTTTATATTTTGAAATATTTTACATTTCAAAGTTTGGCATACTTTACAAGAAATTTAAATTAGTAATATATTTTGCAATCAAGGGTGTGACATTATCAACATAATTTGTTTAAACACAAATTTCCCACATAATTTAACAAATTTCTTCAAATTAATTTTATTTTATTTTGTTATATTACTATATAAATCTAGGTAATGTCTCGTATGACCTTAACATAACATTTAATTGGTTTTATTAAATTCCTTTAATTTATCTTATTTTAGCTTTAATATATATATATATATTTACATTATATTAAAATAAAAACTTATGATTATTTAACTTTATTTACTTTGTTAATTTTTAGTAATTCTAAATGTGGTCTAACCAAGTGGAAACAAATGTTGTTCAATTCATCTCTTTGAAAGCCTTTCCAAATACAGATTCATTTTGATAGTGTTAAATGTTTTATTTTTTAGAGTTTTCATATTCCTTATGAAATATTTTTATTATTTACTTGTTTAAAAATAAATGATTTACACTTAATCTCGTAAGTATCTTGGAATGTGACTTTCTTGCAAAATTTATCTTATTTCGAGAAATGTTTGTTTGCTTAGAAGCCTTTCTATAACTTTCAATTGAAACCTTTGTGTCACTTTCAATTGGTTATATTTTATTGCTTTAATTTAAATTATTTTAGCTTTAATATAGATTTACATAACATTAAAAAAACTTATTTTTATATATTCTTATATGTTTTACTATTTTAGAGGAATTTTTAATGAGGATGAACCGAGATGTAACAAATGTCATTAGACTCGTTTAGACATTCCCTCTCCAATTAAATAATCATTCTTATATGTTAATTATATATTTACTATAGTTTTGGCATTTTTTATTAGATATTTAAAATTGTACTTAATTAGATGATCTCAAATGTTAAACTGCATCATCTTATTACCTTGAAATTCAATTTTCAAACAAACTTATCTAGTTCCTAAGCATTTTTCACTTAAATGTTTTTGTCATTGTGAGACCCTATTCTTGTATCTTGTGACATACACATCACTTTAATTTCTTTATAGCACATTGCTTTAATTTTTTACATTTTAGCTATTGTATTTACTTACTTAATAATAAAATAACATTTATTGTTATTGAAACATTTTAGTTTTAGAAATTGATATTTATTTCAAAGAAGGTTTAATCAATATAAAAAAATTGAGGGGCTTATTTTAAAGAGTCATGCAATATAAAATTTTTTTTTTCACTTTTTATAAATGTTTTTATGATTTTGGCACATTTATGATGCATTTCGATTTATCATGAGTTGGCTATCGGCAATGTCATGGTTGATATACTAAATATCTTAGAATATAATTTCCCCAAACAATTTATTTACTATTTTTAAATTTTTTTCTTTCATTTAGTTAAATTAATATATAGCTCTAAATCATGTGCAATGTGATGTTTATATCATTTTTATTTTGTTATATTACATTTCTTCAATTCATCATGTTTCAAGATAATATATTTTTACTTTCCAATTTAATTATATTTTACTTTTATTTATTCCTATTTAGCTTATTAATTCATAGAAATTCTAAACGAGGTCTAATCATGAAGAATATTCTCAAAAGAAAGTTTTTCTTTTAGACACTAACTTGCTTAGCTGATCGACTTTCAAGGATTCCTTTCTTTGCCCCTCGTTTGGGAACAAATATCAATCAAATCAACTCAATGAGCTATAACTAATTAAATATTCATTTTTTCAATTTTTAAATATTTTATTTTCTTACAAGATTTATAAAAATATGGCTCTTACTTGATTTGATAATCAAGAATGTCACACTCGTTTCTTTAAGTACCTTAGAATGTAATCTTCTTGTATAATTAGTCTTATTACTTCAAATATTTTATTTTATAGTATTACTATGAAGCCTTTATTCCACTATCATGTGAACTATATATATGTCACATTGATTGGGTTATTTTATATTATTTTAATTTATTTCTTTTAAAAATCAAAATATATGCACTTTTAAATAACATTTTTTTATAGTTTAGGCTAGTAAAGTTGGCATTCAAAAGAAATATAAAATGGAACAAAAATAAATGTTGTTAAACTCTTCTTAATGAGCTCAACAATAACTTCACTTTTTTTCAAATATTTTTTTCGATGTTTTTGCAACTCTTTCGATACATTTTAGTTCATTTCAAATTATATGTTTAAGGATGTTATACTCGATCTCCATTGTATTGCAGAATCGAATTTTCTCTTTCAATTATCTAATTTTGCCAAATTATTCAGTTTCATTTGTTTATATTACTATGAAACTATATTTGTTCTCTCTTGTGAACATAACTTTGATTTTTTCTATTAAAATTCTTATGATGATCTTGTCCAATATTTTTGTATGCTAACTCAATGCTAAAATAATAATTATTTTATCATTACTTTTACTTAATTTGGTAATTCATTGTAATGCCAATCTAAATTCAATCAAGATGGTACAAATGTCATTAAAATTGTCAAGATTTGTTCTATTTTTTTAAAAGTTAGTTTTTATATTTTAAAATATTATTTTCGAATGTTTTGTTATATTTTATGTGGCATTTTAATCCCAACATAACTTGATGATCAAGGATGTCGCATTCCATTTCCTATTACCTTCGAATGCACCTTTCCTTTGAAATTTATCTCATTTCTTGAACAAATTATCTTCAATTTGTTTATATTTTATTCCTAAATTTTATTTCATTTCAGTAACAACATATATTTTTAAAATGTGATGTTCACTTGTTTGTTTATTTAATTTTTTAATTCTTAGTAATTTCAAATGAAGTGTGATGGTGACAAAACAAACCCTATTAGGCATGCCTTCATGAACTATATCTAATTAATTATTAGTTATTTAATTTTTTGATATTTTATTTTCTATGATTTTTGCATGTTTTATGAGAATTTTGATTTATACCTAACATGTCAATCAAATATGTTACACTCTATCTCCTACGTATCTTAGAATGCAACAAATCTATATAATTTGCCCAATTTCATCAAATGTTTTGCTTTAGTTTGGATTTATTAATAGGTAACACTAAATCTCCTATTGTTTAATATTTACATTTATTTGATTTATTTATATTATATTACATTAGTTTATCTTATTTCAATATCAATATAATTTTGTAAAATATTAAAATGATTATTTGTTAATGTCAAGGTCACTAGTTTTGATAAGTCAAAATAGTTTCAATCAATTTCTCATCAAGATGAAACAATCCTGTTTGGAGTCATCTAAATGAGCTTGATTAATTAGATATTTGATTCTACATTTTTTAAATTTTTTTAGGAATATAGCAAGCTTTATAGGATTTCCTTGGTGACATAGACAAGAACTTTCCTACACAATTTATCTCAATTCTTCAATTAAAGTTCTGTTAGCTATATTATATTTTTAATTTATAATAAGATGATAATTTTCTTATTATTAATTATAATTTATGGTTGTAAATCACAATAACACTAAATGAGGTTTGATTAAGAGGAAAAGAATGCCATTGGGCTCCCATCGATGAGCCGTATCCATCATTTTAAGTAATTAACTTTCTAAGGGTTTTATGTCATTTACATGGTATTTCATACGTATATGTATTGGCAATTTATAATGTCAAACACTATCTAGTTTCTCAAGCAGCCTTTCAAATGCTTCCTCTTTTTACATTGCATTACTTTAATTAATCTTATTTTTACCTTAATATACATTTATTTTATATTAACACAAAATTTAATATTATTTATATTAATTTATTTTAAAATTTTACAATAAATGAAAATTAGATCTAATAGAGATGTAACAATTGAAATTAGACTTATGCTGTGTATATCTATCAAACTTGAATACTCATTTCATATTTTGCAAATTTTCTTTTTGAGGTTTAAGCACTTTTTTTGAGTTTTTTTGTTTACTACAAAATTTTAAAATAGAAAAGTTTATGCTTGATCTCCTTAGTATATTGGAATGGAACGTCTTTAAATAATTTACAAAATTTCTACAAAGTTTTCAAACTCTAAATGTAAATTTATTTGACCTTTACATAGATTTGTTTTACTTATATTACCTTATTTTTAATTTAATTTATTTATTTTAATATATATTTTCATTAAATTAGCAACCTTTTTTACATATATATCTTTTAGGATCATTTTAACTCGTACATATTTCAACGATTCATAGCACTCCACTACCTTCTTGGTATCATGGGGTGCAATTTTCATATATTTGGTCTCAATACTAAAAATTATTTTACTTTCATTTCTTTATATTATAGTTTTATCAAATTTTGTTTTTCTAATTTTAAAAGATTTTTGCTTAATATTGAAATAATCATTTATTTTTTAATATCTTTATACGAGAAATTCGTATTAAGTCCAAATGAAATCTAATAAAGATTTACAAACTCTCTTTTGATTTACAAAATCTATATTTTAAAAATTTTTTATGCTTTTTCCAAGCTTTACATGATATTTGATTCATACATGATTTGACAATGAAAGATGCTACACTTGATCTTTTTATTAACTTGGAATACAACATTTCCACAAAAATTATCTCTTTTTCAAAATTTATTGCTTATATTAATTGCATTATATTATTTCAATTTATTTCATTCAAAAATTATTATATATTTAATTGTACTAAATTAAATAAATATCAACTTATTTTATTTCTTCTTTTTTATTTTTATAATTCATTGTAATTTTTTACAAGGGTTGATCAAGTGAAAATAAATTGTGCTCGACACTCAATAAGTTCTTTGAATTGAATTATCTTCGAACTTTTTTCTTGTAAAATTTAATATATGTCTTGAACTTTATTTATCAGATTTTGTTATATTACTATATAACTCTAAATTTCTACTCATGTGACATTCACAAAATTTTATTTTATTATATGATTTTTTTTAATTTTTTTTATTTTATGTTTAATATAAATTTACTTAGTATTAAAATAGTAATTTATTACTATTTACACTTCCTTAAATTTATAATTTATAGAAATTATGAATGTGGTTTCATGTAGTTGTAACAAAAGTTTTTTGAGCCATTTGTACAAGATTTGCTAAATTAAATATCCCTTTTTGTATTTTTGAAATATTTTTATAAACTTTTTGTGTTCTTTGTGAAACATTTCTAATTGCAGCAGATTTGACAATAAAAAATGTTACCCTCAATCTCTTTAGTGTCTTATAATGAAACTTTTTCATATAAATTCATCTCATTTCTTCAATATTTTTGCAATGATTTTGTTATATTAATATGTAACCCTTAACCTCAACTCATGTGACCTTTGCATCGATTTAATTTAGTTAACTATATTACATTAATTTATAAGATTTTTGTCATTATATCTTCTTGAAAAATATTAACATGCTTATTTAAATTTGTAATTCATAGTAATTTTGAGCAAACAATTTCAAGTTAAATATTTCATTTTATAGTATTAATTTAATGGTTTAGTAAGTTTTAGGACACATGCAACTGGTGAATTAGGATATGATTGAAAAAGTTATACTAGATGCCCTCAGTAACATGTAATGGAACTTTTTTCCATACTATATCTCATTCTTTTAAATTTTTAGTTGGACCTTGTTATATTACTATGAAACTGAAATTCTTCACTCATGTAATCTTAGCAATGCTTTGGTTTTTAATATTACATTACTTACATTAATGATGTTGAAGATTTGTTACATATTTACTTGTTTGTAAAAATAATAAATAATTATTATGACAGCTTTTTTAATTTATTAATTCATAGTTCATCCAAGCTATGGTTAAATGAGATGAAAAACACATTATCACACACATCTTAACAAGCTTTATCAAATTAAATATTCATTTTTAAATTGTTAAATATTTTTTAAAAGGATTTGACATGCTTTAGGACATGTTTTGATTCATACCTATGTTATTAAATGAGAATGTTTACACTATCTTCTTAATATGTTGGAATATAACAATGGCGTGTAATTTGCTATCAGTTCATTAAACTTTTTTCATTGAATTAGTAATATTATATTACTTGAATTTAACTTATTTTAGCTTTAAAAAATATTTACCTAATATTGAACTAATAATTTACAATAATTTATGCCTTTTCAATATGTAAAATTACAATAACTCCAAACAAGCTTTGGTGAAGATTAAAAATGTAAATGCACTAATATCAACTTGATATATCAAATAAAAAATGTTTTTACTATTCTTAAAAAAATATTATTTCTATTGTTTTCGCTTGATTAATGACTCTTTTTAATTGGTACATATATGGTGATTAAGGATTTAAAAATTTTTCTTTTTTGTATTATGAAAAGGAATTGTTTTATACAATTTGTTATATTTATTCAAAATTTTTGTTTTATTTATTATATTATTATGTAAATTTAAATCTCCTCTTGTATGTCATTTCCATCACTTTGATTTTCTTATATTATATTGCTTCAACTAATAACATTTTAAAAAAAATATATTTCATTTAATATTAAAAAATAAATGATTATTATGCTTGCTTTCTAATTTTTGTAATTCTAACAATTTTGAATGCAATGGGATGCAGAATGATCCGACATTGTTGACTCATCTCAACAAGCTCTATGTAATTAAATATTTATTTCTTATTTTTAAATATTTTTTCTTTTTTTATTGGTTTACAAGGCTTCTCAATTCTTACATTATTTGATGATAATTTTTTTCACATTCATTTTTAAGAATTTCAAATAATTTATATTTGAGTTTTTATCATGTTTTTATGAGGCATTGTTATTTGCACTTCATTTTATAATAGAGGATATTGCACTAAATCTTCTTAATGCCTTGCTATGCAACTTTCCTTACATTAAATTGACTCTAAAAAGTTTTTGTTTTGACTAAGTAATGTTATTATGAAAATCTAATTCTTCTATTATTTGACATTTTTATCTCTTTACTTATGATATATTGCCTTTGCTTCAATCTCTCATTATTATGCTTTATTTTATATATTCATAAAAGTATAATAATAATTTTTATTATTTTTTAATTATTTAATTTGTTAGGCCTTAGTAATTATAGAAAAGATCTGATCTAGACATAATACACATCGTTGGAAATGTCTTGACCAACTTTATCTAATTAAATAATCCCTTTTTATTTTTTATTACTTTGGGACTCATTTTGAAACCTTTGGAATGGCATTTCATATGGCAATCAAGAGTACTAAAGTCAATCTTTTGATTATCTTGGACTATGGATTTCTTATGCAGTTATTCTTATTTCTTCAAATTTGTTCTTAGAATTAGTTCTATTACAAAAAAACTCTAATTCTCCTCTTGCATGACCTATAACATTGTTTTTCACTTGGCTATATTATATTGCTGCAATTTATGTTATTTTGCCATTAATATATATTTTATTAATATTAAAATAATCATTTCACAATATTTTTTCTTATTTTCTTTTTTCTTCATTAAAATCAAAATGAGTTCTAACAGAGATGAAGTAAATGTCACCAGATTATCTCGATAAGCTTTGCCTGATAAAAATTTACTTTTAAAATTTTAAACTTTTTTTCTAGATTTTAGCATACATTATGAGACATTTGTTTCATAGCTAATTTAATAATTATGGATGTTACTCTTTATTTCTTTAATAACTAAATATCTCCTCTTGTGTGACCTTTACATAAACTTAGCTTATTCAAGCTTTGATATATTCTACTTGATATTAAAATACTAATTTATTATAATTTATGCCTATTTAGTTTTGCAATTGGTAGTAATTTCAAATGAGGTGTTATTGAGACAAAACAATGGTCTTTGTGCTCATCTGGAGCTTCTTTATCAAACTAAATGTTAATTTTGATATTTTTTGTTATTTGGTGATTTAGTGTGTTAAATTAGATCCTGTTAGTTACTTTGAATTCAACTTTCTTATAAAATTTATCTCATTTTTTAAAGTTATTTTAGTTATATAGAATAAACATCTAAGCTCCTTTGATGTTACCCTTACATAATTATTGTGTTATTATATTGGATCACTAAAATTTATTTTAATATAGAAATAATTTAATTTTATTTAAGGTTAAAATAATACTATCATTTGTACTTGTTTAGTTTTACAATTTGTAGAAATTTTAAATAGGGTCTTATCAAAATGAAGAAAACATGTTGAAAACTTCTCCATTGCTATATATAATTAATCGTACTTGTTTATCAATCTAAATATGGTAGAGATTAATTGTAAAGCATGTAAAAATATTTAATTAGAGAGGGCTTGTTAATATGAATTCATCAAAAATTGTTTATCTACATCGAACCCCATTTCAAAAAAAATAATAAATAATATAAATTGTTATTTTAATATTAAGTAATATATAATAAACTTTAAATGATATAAATTGAAGCAATTTGATAAAACAAAATCAATGAGTTTTAAATGTCATGCTAGAAGAGAAATATTGCTTCATAATAGAATAAGTAAACTAAATAGAATGATTTGAGTAAATGAGATAAATTATATGAGAAAATATCATTCAAAACTAATAATGGGATGGAGTGTAACATTATGGATATTAAATCAGATACAAGTAAAAAAATCTCATAAAGAAAGCAAAAATGTTAAAAAGAAGATATTCCTAATTATAAAAATGAATACTTAGTTGGATATAGATTATCACGACAAGTTCAAGGAATTTGGCAACATCACAATCAAACATCATTTTGGGTTACCATGAATTACATGAATAAATAAGCACAAATATTAACAAATTATTAGTTCAATTTTTGTAAATACATATTAAAACTAAAATGAGATAAACTAAAAAATTTTAGCCTTGCCAAATGAAAGTGAGACAAAAGCAACTTTTACATCCAATTCAATTTGGTATATCACAGTGAAACTCTAATTCTCCCCTCACATGTAGTATGTATCATTTCAATTTGGTATTTTACATTACTTAATTAATCCCATTTTTAATTTAATGTATATTTTTTGAATATTAAAAAATTTTTATTTTTTTTGCTTATTCGCATTACTAATTAATAATTGTTCTAAATGAGGTCTGATTACAATAATATGTATGTTGCTATACTTCTCTTTGATACATCAACTCAATTGATTATTATTATCGTCTAAATTTTTTTCTAATATTTTGGCATGTTTACAAGTCATTTTTATGTTTACTTAATTCGACTTTCAATGACATTACACTAGACTTGTTTATGGATAGGGAATATAACTTATCGATACAAGTTATCTTGATAATTAAAATATTTTTGTTTGGTTTGATTATATTACAATTTAACTCTAAATCTTCTATCGTGTGACTTTTAGTTGATTATTTATTTCATATTATTTGTATTTATATCATTTCAACATTAATATATATAATTATTTATTATTATTGAGGTTTATTAAAATTTTTTAATTTTTAGTAATTTAAAACATTGCCTGATAGTGGAGAGTTAAGCTTCTTTTGGCTTGTTTAGTTAAGCTATATGCAAATAAATATTTGTTTCAACATTTTTAGATATTTTACTTTCTAAAGTTTTAGCAAACTTTACAAGTCATTTAGATTTGCACATATTTTCATAGTCGAGGATGATTCTGTTGGCCCGCTTGATATCTTGTAATGCTACCTTTCCAAGTAATGTATATCTTTTCTATAAATATTTCCCTGTGATTTCATCATATTACGATGTGACTCGATTTTTTTTCTTTTAACCTTTAGTTTGATGTTGTTTGACTGTATCGCATTTTTTCAATTTATCTAAATCAAACTTTTAAATATATTTACCTAAATCTTAAAATAATAACTTATTCATATTTATTACCTTTCTACTTTTGTAATTCACATTAATTCCATACTAAGTCCTAATTAGATGCAACAAGTGTCATTTATTTTTCTCGACAAGCATTTTCTAATTAAAATTTTATTTTTTTATTTTAAATATTTTATTTTATTCATGTTTGTCATGCATCATGAAGCTTTTTATTCTTGATTCAATTGTTAGTGGCATTACAATTGACCTTTTTATTATTTTAGAATGCATTCCTCTCATACAATACTTTCATTTCTTCAAATATTTTACTTTAATTTTATTATATTTCTATGTTATTATAAATGTCTTGTTGTGTGCACTTTACATCTTTTATTTTTTTTTCTAGTATTAAATTAATTACATTTATCATATGTTTTCTTTAATAAATATTTATTTACTATTAAAAACATTTATTTTTTTGTTTTCTAGTTTTCTTTTGCAATTGTAGTCATTTTTAATGAAGCTCAATAGAGACAAAACAAAGGTCGTTGGGATCATCTTGACGATTTTACCCTTTATCTACTTAATATCTTTGTGTTCAACTTTCCTATATCTTTTATTTGTCTATATGGCCATGTAACTCTACATCTCATTTTATGTGCCATCTACATCATTTTGATTATGTTATATTACATTGCTTCAATTTTTTATTTTATTTTTAATTTATATATATACTTAATATTAAATTAATATTTTATTATTATTTATGTTTATTTAATTTCATAAGTCATTGTATTTCCAAAAAATTTTAAATAAAGACAGAAAAAGCATTGTTGGCGATGTATTAATAAGCACTATTCAATTAAATATTTATTAATATTTTTAAACATTTATTACCTATAATTTTAGCGTACTTTATGAGATAATTTGATTGGTACCAAATTTGACAATCAATAATTTTACTCTAAATCTCCTTAATATCATAGAATAAAATTTTTTGTATAATGTATCTTATGTTGTCAAATGTTTTGCTCGCATTTCATTATATTACTATATAACACTAATTCTTTGAATATTTGTGCTTTACATGTTTTTAACTTTGATACATTGTAGTGCTTCAATTTACATCATTTCAAGTTTAAAAAATATATTTAATATTCAAATAATAAGTTACTATTATTTATAAATTTTTAACTTTGAAATTCATAGTAATTGTAAATGAGGTCTAATCAATTGAAATTTAAAGCCTTTAAACTCATCTCAATGATCTTCATCCAATTAAATATTTTATTTTTTAATTTTAAAATTTTTTTAATCACGAATAGTTTTCAACTCTTTAAAAAAAATTTGATTAGTATTTGATTTAAAGATTAATGATGTCATACTTGATCTCTTTAGTTTCTTGGAATGAAACTTTCTTATACAGTGTATCTCGTTTATGGAAACTTGTTTATTTGATTATGTTACATCCTGTGAAACTCTAACTCCCTTTTGGTATGACATTTCCATCCCTTTATAATTTTGTAACAATGCATTTGTTCAATTTATATCTTTTAAGCTCTAATATATATTCACTTAATGTTAAAAAAATATTTTATTCTTAAGTCATTTTTGTAATTTAACATAATTTGAATTGAGATTTTATGTAGATAAAACATATACGATTGGACACATCTTAATCAACACTATCCAATTACATATTTAATTTTAATTTTTTAAATATTATTTTTTTAGCTTTAGTACACCATACTTGATATATTAATTCACACTTCATTTAATGATCGATGATGTTTCATTAGTTCTTCTTAGTATCTTGGAAAGAATCTTTCACTAAAATTTATATTATTTCATCAACTTTCTTCCTTAATTTTGTTATATTTCTATGTAAATATAAATCTTTTCTCATGTGATTTCCCATCATATTTATTTAGCTATGTTAAATTTGCTTAATTTATTTAGTTAAAAAAATAAATCATTATTATATGTGAGTATTTGTTTTTATAATTCACTATAATACCAAAAGTGTTTCATTAATTTAGATATTGTTTTTTTAAGATTTTAGCATGTTTTATGAGTCAATTTGAGTTGTATCTAATTTTTTAATCATGGATAATAAACTCATTCCCTTTATTATCTTGAAGTGCATCATTCTTAAACAACTTATCCCATTTCTTCAATTTTTATATTTGGTTATATTATTATCAGTGACAATCTTCCCTCATGTAACATTTACATAATTTTGAATTTATTTATTTTATCACTTTAGGTTATCACATTTGTTTGATATTTATTTTCATACTATTAAAGTAATTTTTTAAATATTTACTCTTAATAACTTTTGTATTCACAATAATTCTAAATGAGGATTGGTTGATTCAAAATAAACATCGTGAGTCTCATCTCGATGTACTTTATCCAATAAAATAATATTTTTAATATTTTTAAATATGCTAAATTCTTATATTTTGGCATGTCTAACA
This sequence comes from Vanilla planifolia, assembly GCA_023846275.1. Taxonomy (NCBI): domain Eukaryota; kingdom Viridiplantae; phylum Streptophyta; class Magnoliopsida; order Asparagales; family Orchidaceae; genus Vanilla; species Vanilla planifolia. Next base: position 737,684 of record JAIUJO010000223.1, on the reverse strand, counting down.
AGACATTTTGTATAATACCTAATTTAGTGTCCAAGCATGTTAGACATAATCACTATAGTATCTTGGAATACAATTTTTTTGCATAATTTATTTCATTTTTCTAATTTAGTCAGCTTGATTTGTTTATATTATAATGAAACCTTAAGTTTTAAATCATGTAACCTTAAATCATTTTCATTTATTTGTTTTATATTATCATAGTGTATCTTCTTTCAGTGTTAAAATATATTATTTGATATTGAAATAATAATTTATTATTAGTTATGCAAATCTTACTTTGTAATTAGTAGTAATTCAATTGAAGTTTGACGGAGTGATATTGATTTCATTCAACTTATCTTAATGAGCTTGACTAAATTAAACATTCTTATTTTTATATTTTTTAATTTTTAATTGATTTGGCAATCAAGGATGCTACCTTTAATCTCCTTATTATAATGAAATGGAACTTTCTCAATGAATTTGGGTCATTTCTTGAAGTAGTTTGCTTCATCTTTGTTATACTAATTTGAAACACTAATTCTTCACTAGTGTAGCCTTTACACCACTTTGGTTTGACAATGTTATATTACATCAACTTATCATATTTTAGCTTTATTATATATTTACTTTCTAGTAAAATAAGAAGTTTTATTTATTTATACTTATTTACTTTTTGTAACTCTAAGTAATGCAAAATGTGGTCCAATTACAAAGAAATAAACATCATTGAAATCATCTTAATGTGTTCTTTTCAATGAAAATTTATTTCTAAGGTTTCTTAATATTTGTTTTCTTTTCTATTGTCATGTTTTACTTGATATATTAATTAATATGTGGTCTAAGAAGACATCATATCCATAAAATTTGTTTTCTTTCTTAAACTATTTCTCTTTCATTTGGTTATAACACAATTTTATTTTAAATCTTCTCCTTTGTGGCCTTTACATCACTTTAATTAGGTTTTTATATTGCTTAAACATATCTTATTGCAGCTTTAATAAAAGTTTATTTCACATGAATATAAATTTTATTATTATTTATGATTATTTACTTTGGTACTTTACTGTAATTTTAAACGTAGTTTGATCAGGACAAACAAATGCCATTAGAATTATCTAAAAGAGCACCATAACAAAAAATATTTATTTCTAAATTTTGAAGTAATTTATTTACTAAGGCGTTGGCATGTTTTACAAGGTATACTGGTTTGCAAGAAATTAGACCAACAAAATTGTTATACTTGACCTCCTAATGTCTTGGAATATAACTTTTTCTATAAAATTCTTCCTTTTTTCATAACTTTTTTTCTTGTGTTTATTAGTGTTGATTTGTAACTCTAAATCTTCTCTCACATGACATTTATACTATAGTGATTTAGTTATGTTGTATTTTTCACTTTATTTTACTTAACCCTTAAATATTTTTAGTAAATTTTAAAATTATAATTTATTTTTTAATTTATACTTTTTAATATTTTGAACAAGGTCTAGTGGAGTCAAAAAAACATTATTCAACTCCACTCAACGAGCTCATTTTTTAAAGCTTTACAAGCTTTACAAAACATGTTGATTTATAACTTAATTAACTATCAAGAATGTTATAGTAACTTAGGATGAATCTTTCTTGTATAATTAATCTCATTTTCTTAAACGTTTCACATTCATTTGGTAATTTTGTTTTGAAGCTCTATCTGTCCTCTTTTGCAAAGTTTAGATTTCTTTGATTTGGTTAAATTACTCTACTTACATTTATCACATTTTAGCATTAAGATATATTTACTTTATATTGGAATAATAAATGTTTTTTAGTTATGCATATTGAATTTCTGTAATCTATAATAATTCAAGCAAGTTTTGATTTAGATGAAATAAATATTGTTGGACTCCTCTCCACAAGCTCTTTTCCACTAAATAATTAATTTTAATATTTTCAAATGTTTTATTTTTTTGTGATTTGTGTAGTCGTTATGATATGTTTTAATTCTAACCATATCTAATGGTCGGGGATATTACATTCTATCTCTTTAGTGTGTTGTAATACATCTTTTCCCTATATTATGCCTGATTTAATTTAAAAATATTTACTTTTATTTTTATACATTATTTTGTAACTATAAATCTTCTTTTGAGTGACCAAACATTGCCTTAAATTAGTTATATTATGTTTCGTTGATTTATCTTATTTCAACTTTAGTATATATGAAATAAAATTTAAAACAACCATTTATTATTATTTACACATTTTTAACATGGTAATTTGCTAAAATTCCTTACAAGATTTGATCGAGATTAAGAAAGTGTCTTTAGAGTGATCAAGACAAGCTCTACCTTGTCAAATATTGCTTTTATATTTATTTAATATTTTGTCTTCTCATTTTTTTTGCATGCTTTATATGATATTTTGATTCAAACTATGTGACAAAACCGAACATTATGCTCGATAGCATTGGTATTGTGGAAAGTATATATCTTATAAAAGTTATATAACTTCTTAAAAGTTTTAATTTCACCTATTCATTTTATAAAGTAACTTTAAATCTCTTTTCTAGATACCTTAACTTAAATAAAATATAGTTATATTATATTGACTCTATTTATTACATTTTTGATATAATATTTTTCAAACTTATTATTAAAATGATATTTTTGTTATATTTATTCTTAATTTTTCTTTAATTCATACAAATTTTAAATCAGGCTCGATTGAGATAGAATTAACATTACTGGGCTCCCTTCAACGAGTAATATTTAATAAGATGTTTTGTTTTATCCCATAAAGAATTTTTTTTTCTATCTTTTTAACATGTTTTGCAAAATATTTCATCCATACCTAATTTAGCCATCGAGAATGTTACGTTCGACTTGCTTATTATCTTGGAATGTAGCTTTCTTGTAAAGTTTATCTCTTTCCCTTCCATTTTTTTCTTTTATTCTATGAACTCCAACTGTAGACTCATATGACAATAACATCATTTTAATTTGGTTCCATTAAATTTTTTTAATTTAGCTTACTTTTTTTTTTAATATACGTGTTTACTCAATTTTTGATTAATGATTCATTATTATTTACTGGTTAGATAACAATATATAATTATGGATTTCTAATTTATTTTTGATATTATAAAAAGTTTTGAATTACCTGTGATTGAGAAAAGTAGAGGTCATAAGACACATATCAAAGATCTCTATCTAATAGATTATTTGTTTCATTATTTTTAAATATATTTTTAATTATTTTTAAGCATCATGAGATAGTTTAATTGGTTGTTTATTTTATTATCATGTATGTCACATGAGATCTCTAGAGTATCATTAGAAGGAACATATTATACAATTTTTCTCATTTTCTAAAATATTATGCTTTGATTTGGTAAAATTATTATGCAAGTCTAAATTCTTTCTCTTGTTACCTTCATATTACTATGTTTTAATCAAAATATTTTATTTCAACATTTGTAATTTCAACTTTAACATACATCTTCTTAATACCAAACAATATTTTATTTTTATTTGCATTTATTTTTTTTGATAAATCTTAGTAATTTAATATAAAGTTGAAAAAATTTGAAAAAAATATTATTGTAGTTACCTTTATAGCTAGATCTAATAAAATATTTATTTATTTATTTTTAAATATTTTATTTTTTAATGATTTTCATTGGTTTTATGATGCTTTCAATTCATATCTAATTTGATCAATGAGGATGTTATAGTTCCACAGCTTAGTTTTTAATAAAATTTATATAATTTATTTAAATTGTTTGATTTTATTTAGATATGTCTCTATGAAACTCAAGTTCTCCTACCATATGATCATTACAAATTATTTCAATTCTTCAAATGTTTTAATTTTTATTTTGTTAAATTACTATAAAACTATAATTATTCTCTTTTATGACATTGCATCACCTTTATTTGAAATATTACATTTGTTTAGATTATCTCAACTAAATTTTAAAATATTTTTTCTTTATAAATATCATTTTATTATTATGCATACTTTTTTACTTTATTAATTCAGAATAATCAAATGTCATTTGATTCAGCAATCAAAGTTACCTGGATGAGCCCTATATAATTAAATATTTCTTTTATTTTTTTAAATATTATAGTTTCAATAATTTTTAACTGTTTTACAAGTTATTCCAATTTAGATAAGATTTGATAATCGAAGGTGTTACATTAGATCTCCCTAGCAATTATAGTGCAACTTTCATGTATTGTTCATCTCATCTTTTCAAAGTTCCTGATTGTATTTGTTAATTTCGCTAAAAAACTCCCACTAGATTCTTATGTGACCCACTCATCTTTTTTATTAGTTTATATTACATTGTTTATATTTATCACATTTGATTGGTAGCATATACTTCTTGATATTAAAATAACAATTTGTTATTATTCATTATTATTTACTTTCATAATTCACAACAATTCTTATTAAGATTAGTTCATTATTAAGAAGAGGTTATTAGACTTATCTCATTGTTTATCTCATTATGAGTTATTTTGATTTGTACCTAATTTTATAATCGAGAAACTTACACTCGATCTCCTTGATATCTTTTAATTCAACTATCCCTTATTTTTTTCTCACTTCTTTAATTTTTTTATTTTAATTTGGTATTATTAAATTGAAATTCTAATTCTTTTCATGTGCAACCTTTCCATCATTAATATTTGGTTGGATTAAATTGCCTCAATTAAACTATAACATATATTCACTTTAGATATTACGTAGCAATGTACAATTAATTTTGTTTATTTATTTTTGCAATTAGTAGTAATTTAAAAATTGGCATGACCAAAATGAAATAAAAGTCCTCGGATTCAACTCAAAGAGCTTTGTCAAATTAAATAGTTGTTTATATATTTTTAAGTATTTTATTTTCTAGTATTTTTATATCGCTTCACAAGGCATTTCAATTTCTAGCTTATTTGATGTTCATGAATGTTCCACCCAATCTCGTTAGTATAATATAATACATCATTCTTGTGCAATGTATCTCCTTTACACAAAATCTTCCATTTCTTTTGGTTCTATAACAATGTAAATCTTAATCCCTCATCACGTGACCTCTACAAATATGTGTTTTTATTATTTTAGATTATTTCCGTTCTTCACATTTTAAACTTTAATATTTATTTACTTCATATTAAAATAATACATTTTTTTTATTTACTTTCATTTTTTTTGAAATTCTTCAAAATTTAAAAATTGGATTAATTGAAACAAAACAAACATTGATGGAGTAATCTTGATTGTGTAATTAAAAATTTATTTATATATTTTGATATTTTCTACTTTAATGTATTTTGGTAAGCTTTATAAGACTTTTTGAGTCATACCTAACTTGAATATCAAGAATATTACACTCAATTTATTTAATATCTTTGAATATAACTTTTCAAATAATTTATCCCCTTTGCCCAAAGCTTTTACTTTTATTTGTTTATAATATAGTGAAAACCTAATTCTTTTATCATGTGAGCATTACATCATTTTAAGTTGGCTATAGTACAACCCTTCATTTAGGCTTATTTCAACTATATTATATGTTTTCTAAATATTGAATAAAAATAAACTATTATTTTTTTTAACGTGGTCTAATTAAGCATTGATAATAGTCCTCAAAATTACATTGTTTTAATTTTTTAATGATTTTCCAAAGCTTTATAAGACATTTCACTTAGTAAATAATTTGAAATTTAGGGATGTTATAAGCAATCTCATTAATATATTGGAATTTTAATTTCCCACACAAAAAAACTCTGTTATTTAAATGTTTTGTGTTCCACTTTTTATTTTACTATGAAACTCTAATCATCCTCTTATTGACTTTTACACAAATTTGATTTAGTTTTATTCATTGCTTTAGTTTATCTCATTTTCACTTTAATACTTGTTTCCTAAATATTTTATTTTCTTAGAGTTTATCATGCTTTTTGGAATATTTTCATTTTTAGCTAATTAAATCATCGTGGATGTTATGCTCAATCTCCTATGTGCCTTGCAATGTAACATTCCCATAATATTTATGTCATTTCTTCAAAGTTTTTGGTTTTGTTTTATTAAAGTATAATGGAACACAAGTTTTACCTTGTGACACATTTACATTGCATTGAATATGTTATTGACATTACTTTAGTTCACCTGATTTTAGGTTCAATATATATTTTCTTGATATTAACATAGTAATTTAAAATTATTTATTTTGGTAATTTATATTAATTCAAAATAATGTTTATCTTGACTAAATACACATTGTTATACTTGTCTCGATGAGCACCATCAAATTAAATATTCACTTGTATATATTTTCAGTAGTTTATTTTTCAAGTTTTTTGCATATTTGATGAGTCATTTTGATTTATATGTAACTTGATAATTAATGATGTTACACATAATCTCCTTTATATCTTGGAATGTTGCTTTCCCATATACTTTATCTTATTTTTTAAAATTTGTGCCTTGATTTGGCTATGTTATTTTGAAACTCTGTTTCTCTTTGGATATAATCATTAAGTCATATTGATTTGGTTATATATAATTTCTTTAATCTAACTCATTTTAGTGTTAATATGTACTAATTTATATTAAAATAATAATTAATTTTTATTTTGTGCTTATTTGACTTTAGTAATTTTATGGAATTTTAAATGATGTTTGATTTAGATGAAACAAAGGTAGTTGGAGTCATCTAAGTATGTTGTAAACTTTTAAATCTTTACCCCTATGTTTTTTGAAAATTTTTTTCCAGTATTTTTATTTATGGTCTATTTTGTTATTAAGTAGGTTACACTCATTCTCTATTGTGTCAAGGATTGTGACTTTCCCAAACTATTTATTTGATTTCTTGAAAGCTTTCGTTGTGATTTGATTATATTACAATGAAACTCTATCTCTCTTTTACTTCAACATTTACATTTCTTTGATGTTTCTTGATTATATTCCATCAATTTTCTTATTTCAATATTATTGTACATGTTTTTTATATTAAACTAGTAATATTTATTTGTTTCTACATATTTTATTTTCTTATTGTAATAATTTTAGATGAAGTATGATGGAGATGAAACAAATGATGTCAAACTCATCTAGGGGAGCTCTATTTAATTAAATAATTATTTTCCTTTCAAATACATTTTGCTCAAATGTTTTCACATGTTTATGAGATATTTTTATTTTAATGTTATTTATTGATTGAGGATATTACAATAGACCCCTGTAGTGTCATACACTACAACTTTCACCAATAATTTATATTATTTCCTCAAAATATCTTCTTTGATTACGTTATACTATAATGCAACTAAAACTCCCCTCTTACTGATCATTTACAATGTCTTGTTTTAGTTAAATTACGCTTCATTAATTTATCAAATTTCAAGTTTAACATATTTTAACTAAACATTAACATAATAGTTATTAATATTTAAGTTTATTTACTTTGGTAATTCATAGAAGTTCTAAATGAGGATTGATTGAGATGAAGTGAACCTCATTGTACTCATCATTATAAGGTCTATATAATTAAATATTTAATTTTACATTTTTGAAATATTTTATTTTCTAAAGATTGACATATTATTGGTGCCATTTTTGGTTTTATCAGACTTGATGATCAAGGATGTTACACTCCAACTTTCTTAGTATTTTGAAATACAACTTAACTATATAACTTATCTCTTTATTTGAAAAATTTAACTTTAATTTGATTGTATTACTACTGAACTCAATTTCTCTTTTGTGTGACCTTACATTACATTGATTTGGTTATATTACTTTTCTTCAACATATGTCATTTTATCATTAATAAATACTTACTCAATATTATAATAATAATTTGTTATTATTTTTTTTGGTTTTCCATTATAACTCAAAATATGGTTCGATGGGGGTGATAAAAACATCGATGGACATATCTTGATGTGTTATATTTAATAAAAATTTTTAGTTTTATTATTTTTTATTTTTTTTCAATACTTTTACCATACTAAATGTGGTATTTTGATTCACACTTAATTTTGTAGTTGAGGATGGTATAATAGATCTGTTTAGTATCACAGAATACATATTTCTTGTACAATTTATCTTATTTTTTCAAATTTTTCACTTTGAATTTCTTATTGTTTTTCGAATCTCTAATTCTTCTCTCGTGTAACACTTACATAATTTTGGCTTCATTATATTACATTACATTAATTTACCTAATTTTATTATGATCTTATATTTACTTAATGTTAAAATAATATATTATTATTATTTATATAAATTTATTTTTGTATTTGTTAGAAATTCTAAATCAGGTTCTATAAAGGCAAAAATATGTTGTTGGACTCATCTCAAAGAACTCTATCAAAGAAAAAAATATTTTTTGTTATTTTAAATACTTTATTTTCTATGGCTTCATTCTATTTCATTATGCATTTCAATTCTTACCTATTTTGATGATTATGTTACTCTTAAGCTCCATAATGTCTTGGTATGCAACATTCTAATAGATTTTTATCTCATTTCATTAGGTTTTCTTTCATTTGGTTATACTAGTGTACAACTCTTAATCTCCTCTCATATGACCTTTACATTGCCATAATTTGGTTATAATAGAATGCCTCAAATTTCATGTTAACTATAATACATATTAATTAAATATTTAAACAATAATTAATTTTTATTAATGATTGTGCTATTTTGTAATTCATGATAATTCAAAATAATGTTTGATAGAGATGAAACAAATGTTGCCAAACTCATCTAAGTGAGTCCAAACTATACAAATAGTCATTTTTCTTCTTTTCAAATACATTATTTTCAAATGTTTTGACATGTTTACGAGATAGTTTTATTTTAATGTTATTTATTGATTAAGGATATTATAATAGACCCCTACAGTGTCTTACATTACAACTTTCATCAATAATTTGTATTATTTCTTCAAAATATTTCTTTGATTAGGTTATACAATAATGCAACTCAAAATATCGTTTTACTTGACCTTCACAATGTCTTGATTTTGTTAAATTACACTTTATTAATTTATCATATTTCAAGATTAAGATATTTAAACTGAATATTAATATAAAAGTTTATTAATATTTATGTTTATTTACTTTGGTAATTCATAAAAATTCTAAATGGGGATTGATTAAGATGAAATGAACCTCATTATAGTCATCTCTATAATTTGTATATAATTAAATATTCAATTTTTGTATTTTTAAATATTTTCTTTTCTAGGGATTTAGCTTACTATTGGTGACATTTTTGTTTGTACTAGATTTGATGATCAAGGATATTACACTCAAACTATTTGTTATCTTGGAGTAGAACTTAACTATATAATTTATCTCCCTATGTGAAAATTTCCAGTTAATTTGATTATATTACTACGGAATTCAATTTCTCCTTTGTGTGAGCTTAGATGACATCAATTTGGTTATGTTACTTTTCTTCAACTTATGTTGTTTTAGCGATAATAAATATTTACTTAATATTATAACAATAATTTGTTATTATTTTGTTTATTTATTGTGGTATTTCATTGTAACTCATTTTGTGGTTCGATGGAAATGATAAAAACATCAATGGACATATCTTGATGTGCTATATTTAATTAAAGATTTAATTTTATTATTTTTTATTTTATTTTCAATATTTTTTTCCATACTAAATAAGGTACTTTGATTCTCACTTAATTTTGTAATTGACGATAGTATAATACATCTCTTTAGTGTCGTGGAATACAAATTTCTTATATAATTTATCTATTCTTTTAAAATTTTAACTTTGAATTTTTTATTAGTTTTTCAATATCTAATTCTTCTCTCTTATGACATTTACAAGGTTTTGACTTCATTGTAATACATTACCTTAATTTATCAAATTTTAGCATTATCATCATATATTTTCGTAATGTTAAAAAAATACATTATTATTATTATTTATGCTCTTTTATTTTTATGTTTCATAAGAATTAAAAATTAGGTCTATAGAGACAAAATAAACATGGTTTGACTCATCTCAATAAACTTTATCAAAGAAAAAAATATTATGTATAATTTAATATTTTTTATTTTCTATGGCTTCTTTCTATTTTATTATGCATTTCAATTCTTACACCTTTTGATGATTGAGTATGTTACTCTTAAACTCGTTAGTATCGTGGTATGCGGCATTTTTGTTTCATTTTTTTATGTTTTTCTCCTTGATTTCATTATAATATTATACAACTCTTAATCTCTACTCATATGACCTTTACATTTCTTTAATTTGGTTATATTAGAATGTTTAAAATTTTTCGTGTCAACTTTAATACATATTAACTAAATATTTAATTATTATTAATGTTTATGTTATTTATTAATTCGTAGTAATTCTAATTGTGGTTCGATGGAGATCAAACAATGTTGTCGGATTAGTTAGATGAGCTCTATAATATTAAATATTCATTTTTAATACATATTTTTAAAATTTTTCATTTTCAAAGGTTTTGGCAAATTTTAAGGTTTTTTGTTAATAACTCAATTGATGGCTAAAGTTGTTAAACTCATACTCCCTAACATCTTCTAACTTTCTAGAATAATAACTCGCTTCTTCAAATAGTTTGCTTTGATTTTTTACTATGCAACTCTAAATCTACTAATATAAGAACTTTACTTTGTATTGTATCTATGATATTACTTTTATACAATTTATCTCAATTTAGAATTATTATATTTTCTTTAAAATTTTTAAAAAAATATTATTAAAAAAGCCTATTTATTTTCATTATTAGTTATTTTTGTAATTCAAATTTTATCCAAACAATGTTTATTGGAAATAAAAGAAATATCATTATATAGGTCTCGATGTGCTATATCAAATTAAATATTAATTTTCATATTTATAAATATTTTTTAAAGTTATGTAATTCCTTATAAGGTATTTTAATTCAATCAAAATTTGTTGATTTAGGATTTTGCACTCAATCTCTTTGGTATCTTGGATTAAAGATTTCCTATGAAATAAAGTCATTTCAACAAATGATTCACTTTTAGTTGTTTACATTATAATGAAACTGTAATTTTGTTCTCATCTCACTGTTATTGGTTCTGATGAGTTGCTTACTTTATATTTGTTTAATTTACATTATTTTATCTTTAATATGTATCTATTTGATGTTAAACAATTGAATTTTGTTCTCATCTCACAGCTATGGTCTCAACTTGTTAAGCTCTATCCAATTGAATTTTTATTTTATATTTTTAAATTTTTTAATCATTTTGGCATGCATTATGATTAATTTTGATCTGTTACAAATTTAAAGGTCAAGCACGTTACACTCGATCTTCTTAGTATCTTGGAATACAATTTTGCCATACAATTTACCTTTTATGATTTTTTAGTTTCATTTTATAATATTATTAAATAACTCTAAATATCCACTTGTGTGAAATTGAAATCAATTTAATAACTTATATTATATTTCTTCAGTAGATGAGTCAATATGAGTTTTATCTATTTAGTTTTTTATTTTATAAATTAAATGATAGTTTTCTTACATATTTGTTACAATTTATGAGAAAGTCTAATAGACACATAATTTGATGATTTAGTATGTTACACTAAATCTCCTTAGTATCTTAAAGTATAATTTTTCTATATGATTTGATGATTTGAAACTCAAGGTCTCCTCAAATGTGATTGACATATCACTTGCATTTAGCTATATTATATTGTTTAAAGTTATCTCATTTTATCGTTAATATTTTTTTACTTAACATTAATGTCTTGAATAAAATTTTTTTTAATGCATTTGTAATTCATATTAACTTAAAAAGACATCTCAAGAGATGAAAGAAATGTTATTGGAGTCATCTAAAGGAGCATTATCCATTTGAATATTCATTTTTACACTTTAAATTTTTTTTTCCTAGGGATTTGGTAGCTTTGCATGGCATTTTTATTAGTACCAAACATAATAATCAAAGAAGTTATTCTCAGTTAGCTTAATATCATGGAATGTGGCTTAGCCATACAATTGTCTTCATTTCGTTAGTTTTTTTGTCTTAGTTTTGTTATAATACTATGAAACTTTAATTCTCCACGCACGATAACTTTATGTCAATTTTTATTTAATTATAATATGTTGCTTTAATATATCTCACTTAAACTCCATCACAATTTATATTATTTTGTGTAACTGTTTTCTTTTATTTTGTTAAGTCGCTATCTAACTCAAATTCTCTTTGTGATTATTAGATGTCTTGGATTTGTGATATTTTATTTTGCTTGTTTAACTAATTTCACGTTTAATACACATTTAATTGATTTCCAAATAAAAATTGACTATTATTTCTTATTTACTTTGGTAGTTCATTATAATTATAAACAAGTCCCACTTATGATGAAACCAACTTCTTCAAAATTATCTTGATGACTTCTATTCAATTAAATATTTATTTCAAAAGTTTTAGGTATTTTTATTTTCCACAATTTTGGCATATTTTATGAAATATTTTAATTATTATTACATTTAATAATTCACAATGGTGTACCCAATCTCATTAGCATCTTCGAGGAAAATTTTCCTAAAAAGTTTATCTCATTTTTTGATATATATATATATATATATATCTAATTAATGTTATAATATTAATTTACTATTATTTATGTTTACTTTCTTTCTAATTTGTTGTAATGAACATCATTATTAAATGGAGATGAAATGAATGTCATTGGACTTGTTTTGATGAGCTCCATCTAATTAAGTATTTTTTTATGTTTTTAAATATTTTATTTTCTAGAGTTTTCAAAACTTTATAAGTAATTTTATTTCATAATTCAGAATAATTTTAGAGTTGGTATGATTGAGATGATACAAATTATGTTTGGTTCATCTTCATGATTTCTATCAAATTAAACATTTTTTTTAATTTTTATTTATTTTATTTTCTAAGGATTTTCTTGGCTTTACAAGGCATTTCATTTAATGATGGTGTGACAGTGAAGGATATTATATTTGATGTCCTTAGTTTCTTTCATTTTATTATGTTGCTATATAACTCAAAATTTTGTATTACTTGCTAAATTTTCTTTAGTTTATCCTCTTTTAACTTTATTATGTATTACCATAAATAAAAATAATAATTTTTTATTTTTTTGCTTATTATCATTTTTAATTTGTAGCAATTCCATACAAGCATTGATCTTGATAAAAGCATACATCATTGGACCCATCGCGAATGTGCTATAGGACGAAATATTGATTTTAATATTATTAATATTTTTTTGCTAGACTTGACATATTTTAGTTTGAATTTCAATTCATAACAAATTTCATCAGTACTTGGAATTTAGCTTTTCTATACTATTTCTCTCAATTCTTCAAATGTGTTGATTTGCTTTGGTTAAATTACTTTGAAATTTTAATTCTCCTCATATGTGATCTTTTCGTTGCTTTGATTTTGTTTGTTGGATTACTTTAATTTATCATATGTCGACTTTAATAATATTTCTTAATGTTAAAATAATAAATTATTTGCATTTATGTTTAATTTTTTTTAAATCATTGTAACTCCAAAGTGGCTTGACTAATTATAAACAAATGTCGTTTTTAGTCATCTCAAAAAAATCTTTTCGATTAAATATTTTTTTATATTTTAAAATATTTTAGTTAAGGTTTTTACTTGCTTTGTGAGTCATTTCAATATCTAGCTTATTCCATGATCAAAGATATTACACTCGTTATCTTAAGGTATGTTGGAGAGTAGCTTTGCCATAGAATTTGTCAAATTATTTTGGTGCTTCTACTTTGAATTGCTTAGGTTACTATGAAACAGAAACTCTACTCTTATGTATATTACATTTCTTTTATTTACTATATTTTGTTTCTTTAATTAATCAAACATAATTTTAATATTTATATACATAATAATAAAATAATATTTTTTTATTACTCATTTTTTATATTTTTTAATAAGTATTATTTCCAAAAAAGGTCTAAGAAAGATAGAATGAACATCATTTGACTCACATTAATGAGAAAATGCTCATTTTTACTTTTTTTAATTATTTTATTTTATATATTTTAAGAATCTTTCTAAGATGTTTTGATTTGTTTTTAATTTGATGACTCGAGGTTGCCACTACTATGCTCTAGTTGGTTAGAGGCTATTTTAGAATAGTAGGGTTCTCTTATACTATGATTGATGACCCCAAATGGGTTTCACCTACCCTAAATTGATAAACACATAGAATTGAAGAACTATATGTAAAATAGTATGCTAATACTTGCTAGAGTTTAAAATTTGAAGTTCCTAAATAGAAACATAGATAAATATCATTGAAATTAAGTACACTATTAATTGAAAAAAATAGGCAAATAAAAAATATCAACACTCATGCATATATCAGAGAAAAGATAATTATTAGTCGATTAATAATAGTAATAATAATATTAGTAATAAGTCACTAAAAAACAGAGAAATTATTGGAGCAACAAACATTAAATGAAGATATAAAGAAAGTAAAAGTCACATTGGGAATGTTCTCTCTAGGATAGAAAAAAAAATTTATGAAACCAAAGAGTACATTTATGACTTGGCTAGTAACACCAACTCAATAGAAAAATGTAAATAAAAAATAATGGCTTCCTTTTTTTCGTTTAACCCTTTTTTTGGTAGTAGTTAAGGGAATACATAGAAAAGGACTAAGCAAAAAACTCTAACAGACTTAATGAATGCCAGCAACAATTATCTTAGATAGAGTTTATTAGAAAGTTAGAAGTAAGCATGAATGATGGAGAACAAGTAATTTATTTAATACTTCGTTACACCATTCTAGCAAAAAAACCTTTATAAAAATATAAAAATAGACATAGAAACTAGAGGATGTGATATAATCACATCGAATGATATATTAGATATTGGAGCACCATTTTGTCATGTAGAAATGAAAATGAATCCTTTTCAATTTATTAGAACACATGCATACCAAGGCAAGAAAATAGAAACAATATGAAATGAAAGTATAGTGTATAAAACAATAATACATTATTGTACAAGATATAACCAACAATAGTATCATATGCCATTGACATGAGAAACTAAAATAGATTTTAACCATTTAAAAATCATTATTTTATAAATATTTTATAGGGCATATAACTTTTATAGATATCAGAGTAGTAGTTTTTAAACAATTGAATGTCATATTATCAAGTCCTCTAGTGGTGTCTTAACATATTATTCAAACTAGACAATTTCAGTCTTAAAAAAGAAATACAAAAAAGTGATGTTTTAGAAAACTACAAAAGCTACAATGAGTTGACATAACATTGGATAAATTTACACAAAATATTTCATAAATTAGATGAATTACTACTTATATTGGAAGGTCCATTAAAACAATGGACTAAAAGTTAGAAAACATGTAAATAAAAAATACTCAAACACAATTTAATAGTTAAAAAGCACAAATATGCCAACCCTAAAGATCTAGAGGAATATCAAATTCATTTTAAAGAATTATTAAAATTAGGATTAATAAAGGAAGGCAATAGCCCTCATTAAACTGCTACAATTATAATTGAGAAACATTCCTAAATAGTACAATGAAAAATAATAAAGGTTTTATTTATAAATGATTAAATGAAAATATAGTAGTGGATGTTAATATTATACCTAGTAAAGAAAACTTTCTACATAGAATTCAAAATAGTAATATTTGTAGTAAATTTGAGAAAAAATTAGGATTTTCTTAGGAAGCAAAGGACTATGAAAGTATACCACTGAAAACATTTACAGTCTCAAATGATTTTATGATTTGTTAGTTTTGCCCTTTGCATTAAAATATGCACAGCTATGTTTCAATAAAAAAAGAACATCTATAAAAACCATAACAAATTCATAGCTACATGCATAAATGATATCTTTATCTTTAGTCTAGACCCTTATTCATTTAGCTCATATAGAAAATTTCTATTCAATATGTTTGGAAGAAGGTCTTGTATCATAAAAAAGAAGAAATAAAAGGAAAATGATATGTAAAACTTTTAGGATTAAATATTTGAAATTGAATAAAAAAATTACAAGATGTTATAAGTCTTTCTTATACATACCTAACAACTTTGAACATCAAAGGTTATCCTCAGCTTTTTCAAAAAAGGTAATTATTAATTCTCTTTTATTCCTAATTTTGTAATACTTGTAGAAACTACATATGCAAAGACTAAGTAGAAAAGGTGAACAATGCTTGAAAAATAAAAATGTTGTATTCCCAAGAAGGATAAAATGATTGACAAATAAATAACACTTTCACAAATAACTGATAAAGATTATCATTTAGTAGATAAAGTTGATGGATTTCTGTAAGTTTTGGGATGTATATTCAAAAATTGCAAGGAAGCTCAAAAAAAGATGTACTTGTATGATTATATTTTGGAGAAATTTTATAAGAGGAAAGCAACAGCACAAAATGTCAAAAGTTTAGCCTTTATGTGCAACTTAGAAACGATCAAATTATTCCTCAAAAATAATCATACAATTTAATAATAAACTTAGCATAATAAATTAGCCACAAATAGGTGGCTATAATTTGCTAATTTTATTGTTAACAATTGATATAATCTATTCATAAAATATAAAAATAAGAAAGATAATAGTTTAGCTGATCTCCTTTTACATTATAATTAAGCACAAAAATGTCTATAAAAATGACACTAAAACAACAAAATAAACCATTGGTAAACAAATGGCCATGAAAGACATTAAATTATATGATAAATTGCAAAAAAAGCCTTAAATCAGTAATATCAAAAGACACAAGAAACCATAAACTAGTATTATTATAAAGATATTTTATTGTGTTAGAAAATGTGGCACAAACATATTTTGTAAGAAATGGACTACTCAAGGTCTCTGTTTTCTAGCCAAATTCCTTTTGTGCTTTATAAACTCAATAGATTTCCCCAGAATTAAAATTTAACTTACAGATCTGAACATCGAATTAATAAAGTCCATAAGTTCTTGTTGGATCATCTTTGTAATAACTAAAAAACCATAACTTTTCATAAATATCGTGGATGATGTCTCCAATTAATGTTATTGCACTAGGTGTATTAATGAAATGCCTTCCTTACAAACAAGGCAACTTTTGCCTCACATCAAGGATTAACAACACAACAAAAGCATAAATTAGAATGGCAACTAAAGATGTTAAAAGCTAAATTTACTAAAACGTGGTACAGTGTGAGCTTCCTCATGCAACAACCATAGGAGTAAATGGAGATGCAACATTTTATCGAGCAAGAAGAACAAAGTTTATCAAATGACATAGAAGTACAACCCTCTAAATCTATCCAATGAAATAGAAGATTTTACAACAAATTCTAAAACACAATGTGGAGCATACCACCATTGTACAAACTTTGCTTAAATAAATGCTCTTAGAAAATATTTTTGCTCTAGAAGAATTTTAAGAATATTGAGAGTTTATCATGCCATTATGAAGAGGGCTCACAATTTGTTCATGCCAACCTAGACCTGGCATCATTCAAAGTGTTCATGGCACTTACTAAAGAAGTTAATGTTCTTAAACTTTTTAAGAATGGGATTCATTTAAAGGATTTCCATTAAAAGCTATTGCAAGTTAATAAATTTTGTTGCTATATTCATGGAGACTTGCATATGTTCATTGGGCTTGCTTTAGAAATTATTTTGCTAAAAAAGCCTTCATTAACTTCATCATAAATTCATGCCTCGAAAGCATGAATTTAAGTAATCCTAAAGATTTAAGAAATGAGAAAATAGACACTCCAATAAGGCATTCCCAAACCAAAAGATCAAGAATATTCTCTGTAGTGGATGTCATGATTAAGGGTCTAAATGATACTAAAGGACAAACATGTGACCTCCTTTGTGATATTAAACTCACCATAACATGTATGAAAGTTGTTGTGAATTTTCCAAGGGTTTTTTATTCTTTCATAAAGGCCATAATATGATGGTAATTAGAGTATTACATAGAAAAAACTTGGTATAGGAACATTTATTTTCTTAAGAGATAACAACAATAACAAGTATAGACATAGTTTTTTAAGAAGTTTAGAGGAAGGCATAAATGATTGGTGATGTTTTACTAATTCTCCTTAGTATCCTGGAAAGCAATTTTTCTATAAAATTAATCTCATTTTTTTAATGTTTTAATTTTATTTAGTTATATTACAATGAAGCTATAATTTTTCTCTTGTGTGACCTTCACATTGCTTCAATTTAGTTTTGTTACACTACTCCTATTCTTCTCATTCAATGTTCTATATATATTTACTTGATATTATAATAATAATTGATTATTATCTGTGTTCCAGTTTTTTGGTAATTTGTAATTGGACCAATTAAGGGCCAAACTAGATGAAAGAAAAATCATTATACTATTCTCAGTGTGCTCTATCCAAGTAATATTCATTTTTATATTTTTGAAGACATATTTTCTAATATTTTAATATTTTTTGAAGTATTTTGATTCTTAATTTATGTCATGATTGATTAAATTACACTTGAACTCCTCAATATCTTGGGTGTAGCTTTAAAGTAAACTCA
Source organism: Vanilla planifolia (assembly GCA_023846275.1). NCBI lineage: Eukaryota > Viridiplantae > Streptophyta > Magnoliopsida > Asparagales > Orchidaceae > Vanilla > Vanilla planifolia. The sequence goes on along the minus strand of JAIUJO010000223.1, from coordinate 719,124 downwards.
ATCTTATTTATTTTATTATACTATGATTAAACACTAATTCTTATCTCATGTCACCTTTACATCATTTTTATTTGATTATATTGCATTGCCTCAATTTATCTAATTTTAACTTTACTACATATTTACTTTTTATTAAAGTAATAATTTATTGTTATTTTTGTTTATTTATCTTGGTAATTAGAAGTATTTCTAAGAAAGTTTTGATGGAGAATAAAAAAATGTCATTTGGTCACATTGATAAAAATGATACAATTAAACATCCAATTTTGTTTATTTTAAATATATTATTTTTTACTATTTAGGTATGCTTTATAAGAAATTTTTATTCACACCTAATTTAGTGATTAATAATATTACACTCAATCTCGATAATGTCATAAAATACAATTTTGAAAAATATTTTGTCTCATTTCATAAAAAGTTTTTTTTTATTTGGTTATGCTACTATATAAATCTAAATCTCCTATCGTGCGACACTTACATCGAATTGAATTCATTACATTAGTTACTGTTAATTTATGTCATTTAAACCTTAATGTATTTTTTATTAATAATAAAATATAATTTTTCCTTACATATGACTATTTATTTTAGTAGTTTGTAGCAATTAAAAATCAGGTGCAATCAAGATGAAGCAAATGTTGTTAGAGTCATCTAGATAATTTAGCACATTTTAGCTTTGTTATATATCTACTAAATAAAAAAATTTAAATTAATATTACTTATTCTTATTTAATTATATAGGGCTAGTCTAAGCAAGTGAAAGGACATTTGCTTTCTCTTTAACAGTCCTTATTTCTAATTACTATAAATTACAAAAGTAAGTGAGCATAAATAATAATAAATTATATTTCAATGTTATGTAAATAAATATTTTAAAGCTAAAATTTATTAAATTGAAGAATTCTAAAATTTACATAAGAGGCCATTTTTTGTTTAATTGTGATATACCAAATGAAAGACAAAAAGTTAAAGAAATGCTATAAATTATATTAGAAAGTTACATTTTAAGCTCTAGAGAAAGAGTACAACATCATCAATCATCAAATTAGGCAGAAATCAAAATGACTTGTAAAACATAACATAGTCATAGAAAAAAAAATATTTAATAGTTTGAAAATAAATATTTAATTGGAAAAAGCTCCATGATGATGACTCTCATGAAGTTTGTTTCATTGTGAGAGAAGCTCTTTGAGAATTATTGTTGACAATTAAAATTAAATAGGAATAAATAATAAAACAATGTTGCTTTAATTTTATGTAAATATATATTGAAGTTGATCGCCAAATGAGGTAGTATTTGAGATGTCTCAAAAGCATGCCAAATCTTAGATAATATTTAAAAATATTTATGAGAGATTTAAATTATTTTTGAGAGATTTTCATTCATGCACTATTTTATGATCCATGGTGTGCATTTTCATTTTACTTTTGCTATATTACAATGAAAATCTTATTCTAACACCATGTTACCAACATTTTTTGTGTTCCTTAAAATTTTTTAAATTTAACTATTTTAACAATTAATATATATATATTTGATGGCTTTATTTAGTTATAATAAATATTTTCAATTTACCCAATTTTTGTTTTTTTAAATATTTTCTTCACATCAAAATATCAAATGACATCTAACCAAGATAAAATAAATGCCATTACACTTTACTTGATGGGGCTTATCCAATTAAATAATCGTATCTATAATTTTAAATATTTTTATGACTTTCATATGTTTTATGAAATATTGCAATTCATATCTCAATTGATAATTGAGTTTGTTGCACTTGATCTCCTATGTTTTTTGAATGAAAGGTTCACATAGAATTTATCTCATTTCTTCTAATTTCTTTGTGACATTATTATTATCATGGACTTCAACTTTGTAGAAAGCTTTATCTTATGTCTTGAAATATTTTTATTTGGTAATTACAATATTGCTATTAAACTCTAATTCTCTTATTGTGCAACCCCTGTCTTTCCTTGAATTTGTTTTATTACATTCATTCAATCTATCTTATTTTATTTTTAATATATTTTTACTTAATGATCAAATAATATTTTGATATTATATATGCTTATTTAATTTTGCAATTCGCTCCATGTTCATTAAATTTAAATATTCTTTTAATTATTTTTAAATATTTTATTTTTATTATTTTGGTACTTTTTCAAAGGCATTTAGATTCTCATTGGTTTGACTATTGGGGATGCTACAATTAATCTCCTTAGTGAATTGGAATGGAACTTTCTTGCGTAATTTATCACATTTCTTTAAATATTTTTTTTTGATTTGGATATATTACTAATTTACTCAAAAATCTCCTAACATGTAACTTTTTGTTTGTTTGATTTCCTAGTATTATGTTGCTTAAATTTAACCCTTTTTATTTTTATTACTTATTTATATAAAATTAAAATAATAAAATATGATTGTTTAGGATACTTTGTTACTATAAATTTTATTAAGTACTAAATGAGCTAGATTGTGATGAATCAAATATTGTTTCACTCATCTCAATGATCTCAATCTATTTAAATAATCATCTCAATATATTGAAATATTTCATTTTCTATTGCTATGCCATTTTTAATATGAAACTTGGATTTGTACCTAATTTATTGACAAATACTTTTATGCCCGATCTCTTAGTATATTGGAGTGCAATTTTCCAATATAATTTATATAATTTCTTCAATTTTTTTGCTTTCTTTTAGTCATATTTACTATTTAATTAAGAATACCATCTATTGTGACCTTTTTATAACCTTGATTTAGTTAAACTACACTATTTCAATTTCTCCCATTTAAAGTTCAAATTCAAACTCACTAGATATTCAAATACAAATTTAGTACTTTTCATGCTTATTTAATTTTTTAATAAAAAAGAAATTGTAAACAACATCTGATTGAAAGTAGAAACATTGATTGAGTCATCTTGACAAACTCTTTCAAATTTGATCTTTAATTTAAAATATTTGGTTATTTATTTTCTATGACTTAGGAATGCTTTACAACACATTTCAATTCTTACTTTATTTGATAATGAAGAGTGCCACAATTGACCTTGTTATTGTTACATTTTTAGCTTTCCCATATAATTTATCCCATTATTTTAATTTTTTTCTTGATTTTGTCGTATTACTATGAAAGTGTAATTCTTCCATTATTTGATCTTTTTGTTTAATTGATTTGATCATATTACAGTGGTTAAGATTGACATATTTGAGCCATTATATATTTTTAATTTTTAGCATTTTAATATGTTTTATATGACATTTCAATTCTTACAAAATTTTAATCTTGAAGATTATACCCCTAATCACCTTAGCATATTAGAGTAATTTTTTGGTGTTATTTATCTATTTTCCATTAGTTGTATTCTTTAATTTTATTTTATTACTATGGAGCTATAATTTCTACCATTTTGTAGCCTTTACATTGTTTCAGTTATGTTGTTTTAAACTTTTCAACTTCTCTCTCTTCAACTTATTTATTTATTTAGTTATTGTTTAAAAAATAAATTTCTATTATTTATGTTGATTTACTTTTTAAATTCTTAATAATTACAAAGATGGTGTTCTTGAGATGAAACAAAATATTAATGGACTAATCTTAATGAGCTCTATCAAATTAAATAATTTTTGGTAATTTTATATTATTTTTTATGATTATGATATATTTTAGAAGTCATTTAATTCATACCTATTCTAACTATCATTAATGAAACATATGATATCCTTTATTCATGGAATTAAACTTTTATAAAATATATCTCTCATTTTGGTAAATCTTTCCCTTAGATGTGGTTATACTACTATGTTTATCAACATCTCATCTTTTTTGGCATCTACTTTGCATTGATTTAGTTGTATTATATTACATTAATTTATTTTATATTTCCTTTATTATATATTTACAAATTATTAGAATAGAAACATATTATTATTTATTCTATTTACTCTTATAATTATTAGTAATTCTAAACGAGATCTAATTCAGATGAAACAAATGTCATAGGACACATCATGATTATCATTATCTAAGTAAATATTCATCACTATATTATGAAATATTTTATTCTACATGATTTTATTAGACTTACAAAAAAACTTTATTACTATGAGATTTGACAATCAATAATAGTAGACTCAAAGGCTTTAGTATATTTGACTACAAATGTTCTTTATAATGGACAACATTTCTTCAAATGCTTTGCTTGAATTTGGTTTTATTACTATGTAACTATAAATATTTTCTCATTTGATGTTTAATAATTCTAAATAGGGTCCAATAAGGACCAATTAAACATTATGGGACTAGCCTTGAGGAGCCCTATCTAATTAAATATTCATTTGTATAGTTTTAAATATTATATTTTCTAAGATTTTTTTATACTCTACAAAGTTTACTAATTTCTACTTGATTTTATGATTAAGAATACTATAATTAATATTCATTTCCACAAAATCTTTTGTTCGATTTTGTTATATTACTATTCAACTCTCAATATCCTCTCACGAGGCCTTTACCTATCTTTGGTTTTGATGTAATACATTATTTCAATTTATATCAATTCAAGTTTAATATATATTTAATTAATACTAAAATAAAATTTTATTAAAATTTTGGATTATTGACTTTAGAAATTCTTTGTAATTCTGAATGAGAATTAATCATGATGAAACAAGCATCATTATATTACTATCTATTAGCTCTATCCGAATAATGGTATTCATTTTAATTTTTAATTTTTAGGTTATGGGTTTTTTTACAAGATATTATGATTTTTAACTAATTTGATGATTAAGTACGTTTTCTTCACTCACGTTAGTGTCTTAGAATGTAGTTTTCCTATATAATATAGCTAGTTCTCCAAATGTTTCATTTTATTTTGGTTTTATAACTTGAAAACTCTAAATCAACCCTTGCCTAACCATTATATTTTATTAATTTTTATATATTGCATTCCATAAATTTATATTATTTTAGCTATAATATACATGTAAACATTAGAATAATAACTTAATACTCTTTTCTTCTTTTTAAAATTTTGAAATTCATGGTAATTCCTTTTGATGTGCAATAGAAATTAAAGAAATGTCATTTGATAAATCTCAAAGAGAACTATCCAATTAAATTTCGTTTTTATTTTTTAAAAATATTTAATTTTATTATCTTTTTGCATACTTTTTAATAATTTTAATTGGTTTCTCATTTCATGAGCAAGGATATTACATTCAATCTTTTCAATACCTTTGAATATAGCTTTCCTATGCAAATTATCCCATTTTTTGAAATCTTTTGTATTGGTATTTTTATATTACTTTAAATCCTTAATTTATCTATATTGTGACTATTACATAGCTTTTTTTTGATATATTATACATAATAAATTAATCTAATTTTAGTTTTAATGTAAATCAACTTAATAGTAAAATAATAAATTATTATTATTTATGTTAATTTGTAATAATTACATCCCATGTATTCTAATTGAGACAACAAGGTTGTTAAATGCTTGCAACCAGCACAATAAAATTAGCTATTCATCTCTTTATTTTTTAAAAGTTTTATTTTTTTTGGTATTAGAAGCTTTAAGACATGTCATGCTTAATCTTCTCTATATCATTGAATACAACTTTCTCATACAATTTATTTTCAGTTATTAAAAGTTTCACTTTCACTTGGTTATATGGTTTTGTGACACAACTTTTTTCTTGTGTGACTATCATATTACTTAAATTTTGCTACATAAATTTATTTTAATTTATCTCATTCAAGTTATTTTATATATTTGCTTAATAAAAAAAATAATTTTTCATTTTTTTTTGTAATTCAAAGTAATTAAAAATGAGTTCCAAAAGTGTTGAAACAAACTTCATTAGTCTCATCTTAACAAGCTTTATCAAAGTAATTATTCATTTTTATTTTTTAAATATTTAGTTTTCTAAGTTTTTGGTATACTTTATGAGACTTTTTTATTAATTCCATATTTATTTGTTGAAGAATTGAAATACAATCTCTTCAAAATATTTTAATGCAACTTCATTAAATAATTTAACTCATCCAACTCAAATTTCTTACATTGATTTCCTTAGATTTCTATATAACTATAAATCTCCTCTCATGTCACCTTAATATCACTTTTATTTTGATACATTATATTTCTTCAAATTATATTGGGTTAGTTTTATTATGTATTTTCTTATTATTTAATTAAAAAAATATTATTATGCATTCTTATTTTTTATTATTATTTGTAGTATTTCCAATCAAATTTTGATAAACAAAAATCAAATAGCATTACACTCACCATAATGAGCTTTATTTAACTAAATATTGATTTGTTAAATTTTTAATATTTTATTTTCTTGGGTTTTAGAAAGGTTGATGAGTTAATTTGAAAAACACTTAATTTAACAAAGAAGATTGTTGTACTAGATTTTGTTAATATCTTAGAATACAACTTTTCTATATAATTTATGTTGATTTATCACTTCTTTTGGTTTGATTTGTATATAATACCATAAAGCTCAAAATATCATTTTATACACCTTTACATTATCCTAATTTTTTTTATTTATAATTATTCAATTTTTCTTAACTCAACCACATTAAATATTTACATAATTTTTTAAAAAATAATTTACTATTATTTATGTTAATTTTTTTAATAATTTGCAAAAAAATTGAAATGATGACTAATGAAGATGAAGCAAATTTCGTTGGACTAATCTCAATATGCTTTTTTTTAATTATATATTATTTTTTTAATTTTCAAATATCTTTTTTCCAAATATCTCCCTAATATCTTGGAATATGACTTTCATAAATAAATTTATCACATTTCTTCAAAAAGTTTTCTTTACTAGTGTTATATTACTTTTAAATTATTACTGTCCGCTTTTGTCACCTTTAAATTACTTTAATTGTAATTTATTTGATTTATTTAATTTATATTATTTCATCTATAACATGTATCTACTAAATATTAAAATATTAATTTATTATTACTATTATTTATTTTAGAAATGCATAATAATTGTTGATGACATTTGGTGGAGAAGAAAATGTTGTTGTTCAATTAATCTTGATGAGGCTTATCTAATTAAATATCTTTTTGGTAATTTTAAATATTTTTTTTATTTTTGTTATTTTAAATGCGTTTTGTAGTACTACAAAATTTTATGATTAACGATATAATTCTCAATTTCCTTAATCTCTTGTAATACAACCTTCACATATAATTTACTTGATTTATTAAAATCTTTTCTTAGGTTTGATAATGTTACTATGAAAGTTGTTCTCTCCTCTACTGTGATGTTTACACTATTTTGATATTATTTTTTTACATTGACTCAATTTAATTTACTTTATCATTAATATAACATACAACATATTGACATAATAAATTATTATTATTTATGTTTTTTAATTTAATAACTAATAGTAATTACTATTGATGTCCAATAGAAAAGAAAATGATTTTTGTTAAACTTGCCATAGTGAGCTCTATTTAATTAAATATTTTTTTGATTAGTTATAAATATTTTATTTTTCATTATCTTGGCAACTTTATAAGTTGTTTTTGATTTGTAATTGAGTTTATGATCGAGGATTTTGTACTACATTTTTGTTAATATGTTGGAAAATAACCTTCTCATATTACTTTTCTTATTTCATTCGAAATTTTTGTTTAATTTGATCATATTACTATGTAAATACAAATCCTCCCTTATGACATTTACATCACATTCATTTAGATATTTACATATCTTTAATTTATATTTTTTTCATCATTAATATATATTCTTTAACACTAAAAAAGTAATTCTTTTTTGCTAATTTTATTTGATAATTCAAAGTAACTCAAATGGACATCTTATAGAGATGAAACAAATATCATTGGAGCTATCATTTCAAGCTTCACCAAATTAATTATTAATTTTCTATTTTTAAAAAATTATTTTCTTGGACATTAGCATGCTTTATAAGAAGTTTTTTTGCTATCTTAGTTGATAAACAAAGAGACTACCCTAAATTTTTTTTATACCTAGGAATGAATTATTCTTGTGCAATTTATTCCCATGTGTTAAAGGCTTCACTTTGATTTGATCCATTACTTCCAAACTAAAAATCTTTTATCGTGTACCATTTAGATTGCTTTGCTTTGGCTATAATACATTTCTTCATTTTATGTGATTTTATTTTTAGAATACATATTTAATTATAAATAAAATAGTAATTAATTCTTATCTATGTTTACTTTGGTAATTCAAAATAATTAAAGACAACTTCTAATCATTACGAAATAATATTCTTTGGACATGTCTTGACAAGCTCTTTCAATTAAATATTGAGTTATTTTCTTAAAGTATTTTATTTTTTATGTTTATTCATAATTTTTGAGCCATTTCAACATAAATCAGATTTTATGATTAAAAATGTCACACTCAATCGCCATATTATCATTGAAAGCAACATTCATGTATAATTTATCTCATTTACTCAAAACTTTTTTTTAATATGTTGTACTACAAAAAAACTCTAATTCTCCTCTTATGTGACACATATATTGCTCCATTTACAAATATTGTATTAATTTAATGTGGTATTTTAACTTTAAAATATATCTACTTAATATTATTTAAAAATAAATTATTATTTTTCTTATTTAGTATAGTATTTTGTAGTAATTACAAATATTTTTTGATGTAGGAATAAATGATTTTTCTTGACTTGACTCAATAAGCTATATTGATTACAAAATTATTGAACTATTTTTAAAAAAAGTTTTCCATTGTTATGTCATGCTTTATGAGTACTTTTAATTTGTACCTAATTTGATTGTCGGTGATGTTACATTGGTTCTTTAGAATTTCTTTAAAAACAAATTTCCAACATAATTTATCGTATTTTTTCAAATGTTTCACTTTAAGTTCGTTATATTACTATGTAACTCCTAATATCCCTCCATGTGACTTATACATCCACTCATTTGATTATATTATAATTCTTTAATTGATTTCATTTCATCTTTAATATATACATTTATTTTTTTAAAAAATAATTCTTTTTTTAATACATTGCAAAACATTTCTATTTGTCTAAAATTTAATGATAAAAGATCAAACTCACCATCACCATGATTTGTTTGAATGCAAATTATTTTTTACAATTTACCTAATTTATCGAATTATTTTATTTTGATTTTGATATATTCAATGCAACCCTAAATATCTTATCTTCTTTCTTCTACATCACTTTATTTTGTTGTATTATATTGATTCAATTTATCTCTTTTCAGCTTTAATATAAATTTATAGTTTTATTTTCTTATTTATCTTATTTTTCAAAAAAAATCAAGCATTGTCTAAGCTAGATGAATGAAATGACAACGACTTGTCTCTTTGAGCTCCATCTAATTAAATATCCATTTCATAATTTTAATTGTTTTATTATCTAAATTTTTTGGCATGCTTTGCAATATATTTTAATTTGTGATAAATTTGACGATCAAGAATATTATCCTAGACCTCCTTTTTATGTTTGAATACAATAGCCTAATAGAAATTGTCTCCTTTTTCAAATTTGTCTCTTTGGTTTAGCTATATTACAATAAAACTTTATTTCTTCTCTCATGTGATATTTACTTCATTTTGATTTTATGAAATTATATTTCCTAAGTTTATCACATTATAACTTTAATACACATTTACTTGATTTAAAAAAGTTATTATTTGAGTATAATTACTTCAGTTATTTGTTGTTTCCAAACAAGGGCATTTGAAGATGAAACAAAAATCATTAGACTCATCTCAATGTGCTCTACCCAATTAAATATACATGTTTTATATTTTGAAATATTGTTTTTTATAGTTTTGGAGAATTTGATCAGACTTTTAGATTTGTACCATGTTTAAAGATAATTCTTGCAATCTCCATGGTATATTGGTGGGAAATTTTCTCATACTATTTATTACATGTTTTAATTATTCTATTTTGTATGGTTATATTTCCATGTTACTCTAATTCACTTCTCATATGATGTTTAGATCACTTAAATTGACTAATAGTCGATTTCTTTAATTCATCTCATTTTACCTTCAATATATATTTATTTAATATTAAAGTCATAATATAGTTTTATTACTCTTTTTTTGTAATTCATAGTAATTTTCAATGTTGTCTAATTGAGATAAAATAAACATTGTTAGTATCATCCTAATGGCCTCCATAAAATAAAATACCATATTTTATATTTTTAAATATTTATTTAGTTCTATGGTTTTTTTGGCACATTTTGTGTAATATTTCAATTTGTTTGTAATTTAATGATTAACAATGTTATAAATAATCTTCTTTATACTTATTGACTTTAGCATTTTGTAGTAATCCAAATAATGTGTAATCAAGAAAAAAGTCAACGCATTAGTGTTGATGACCTCTAATTACTGAAATATTATTTTTTAATATTTTTAAAATATTGTTTCCTTTAGTTTATCTATGGTTCATGGACATATTTATTATATTTGATCATTGATTTTTTTATATTCAATCTCCTTAGTATCTCAGACTATATTTTTCATATATAGTTTATGTCATTTCTTCAAAATTATCACTTTTGTTCCATTTTGTCATAATGCATGTACAACTCTTCTCTCATGTGACCTTTACATCACTTTCATTTGGTTACATTTACTTTCTTAAATTTATCTCATTTTTATCTTTAATATATACCGTTAATATGAAAAAAATAATTTACTATTTTTTGTCCTAATTTACTTTCATAATTTGTAAAAAATACAAAAAATATTTGACCGAGATGACAAAAGCTTTGGACTATTCTCCTGAAGCTCTATCAAATTAAATATTCCTTAATATTGTTATTAAAATTTTACTTTCTAAGGTTTGTCATAGTTTAATAAATATTTTGATTCATACCTAATTTCATTATTAAGAATGCTATACTATATCTATCTCCTTAGTATCTTGGAATTTAACTTTTCCTTATACTTTATCTTATTTCTTTTATTGTTTTACTTTGATTTAGATACATTACTCTAAAAATCCATTTCTGAACTTATGTAGCACTTAAATCTCCTCATTTTGGTTTTTTTATATTTTTTCGATTTAACTCATTTTTTCTTTAGGAAATGTTTATTTAATATTAAAATAATATTTTTTTTTTATTAACATAATTTTGTAATTTATAATAATTGAAAACTGCATAGAGCAAGAAAAAGTCAACTTCACTTGACTAATCTTGACAAGCATTATCCAATTAAATATACATTTATATATTACAAAAAAATTTTATTTTTAATTAATTTTGCATACCTTTTGAGATATATAGATTTATTCTAATTTCATGACTGGGTTTGTTATACTCAAACTCATTTGTATCTTGAAGTATAATTTTCCTAAATAATTTGTCTAGTTTAACCAAATATTTGTTTTGACTAGGTTAATATCTAATTCTTTAATTTATCTCATGTTTGATTTTTTCTATATTTGTTAAATATTAAATAATAAATTTTATTCTATAGGTTATTTAATATCATAAGCTAGAGTATTCACTAAGTATTTTGGTCCTGATGAAAAAAAAAAGTTGCACTCATCACAATAAGCTCTTTGCCATTCGAATAATTTTATGTTTTGAAATACTTCATTATCTTTGGCTTTTGTTAATCGAGCTATACATTTCATTGCATTATTGATCAAATGAGCAAAGATGTTACACTTGATCACTTTAGAATCAGGAATTACAACTTTCATATTTAATTTCTCTCTGTTCGCTAAAACATTAGGCTTTTATTTGATTAAATTATTGTGAAACTATAATTATACTCACATGTGATTTTTATTTCTCTTTGATTTGGTTGTATTACATTGAATCTAATTATCTCACTTAGGTTTACTATATACATAATGCCATAAAAATTAGCATTGGATTTGTTTATTTAGTTAAGTAATTCATAGTAATTCTAAATGATGTTTAGTCAACAGGAGACTAGTATCATTTTGCACATCTAAATAAGCTCTAACAATTTAAATATTCATCTTTTGTATTTAAAATAATTTATTTTAAAATTTGTTTCATGCTTTTCAAGATAATTATATTTGTACCCAATTTGAAGGTGAGAATATTACACTCATTTTTCATAGTATATAACAATAGAACCTTCCAATGAAATTTATCTCATTTTAATGAATTTTCTTCTCTGATTTGGATATTTTTCCATGTAGCTATAAATCTTCTATCATCTAACTTTTACATACTTTTGATTAGGTTATATTTCAATGCTCCATTTATCTCAATTCAATTATTAATAATTTTTTTTTAATATTCAAATCATAATTTATTATTATATATATACTTATTTAGTTGGATAATTCATAGTTTTGTTTAATGAGGTCTCATTAATAATAACAAATGTCATTAGATTTGTCTCACTTCTTACAATTTATTTCATGTTGTACTAGCTTATAATAATAAGCGATATTACACTTGACATCCTTTGTATCATGGAACTAAACTTTCTCATATACTTTATCTAATTTATTAAATGTTTTTCCTGATTTGGTTATGTTGCATTTCTTTCAATTTATGTAATATAACTTTATTATTTTTTTTAAAATTAAAAATAATAGTTTTTTATTACTTGTACCACTTACATTTTTAATTAACAATATTTCTAAATAAGATCTAATCAAACCAAAACAAACATCATTGGACATGTCTTGATGATATCTATTAAATTGGATATTTATTTTTAAAATTTTAAATATTTAATTTTCGAAAGTTTAAGATGCCTCACAAGACATCTCATTTTTTGCCAGAATTTAATCAAGGACATTATGCTCAATCTCCTTAGTAATTTGGAACTATACAACTTATTTGATCTCTTCAAAGTTCTATCTTTGATTTTCTTATATTACAATATAGCTCTAAATCTTCTCTTATATGGTCTATACATGTCTTTTATTTAGTTATATTGTTTTACTTTAATTTATAAAATTTTTTTTTTAATACATAATTACTTAATATTTAAATAATAATTTATTGCTACTTGTATTCATTTACTTTGATAATTTATTGTAATTCCAAGGACTAATAAAGTCCAAAGAAACGTGCTTGAACCTATTTCTATGAGCTCTATCTAGCTTGGTATTTAACTTATTATCTAAAAATACATAATTTTTTATTTTTCCATTCCTTAAGAGATATAATTTATTTTTCCTTTATTTAGTTGCATTAATTTCATACTTTAATTTAGTAGTCTTAAGACCAGTCAATTATTGTAATTTGGTTATTTCATGTTTGCTTTATCATAAAATAATAATTTTTGATTATTTATACTTATTTACTGATGTGATTAACATTAATTTAAAATGGTCCTTGATCGATAATAAACAAATCTCATTGAATTACTCTCGATGAGCTCTATCCATACATGTTTGATTTCTATGTTTTAAATACAATATTTTTAATTTAGTACACAAATATGACATTTGATTCCAATTCTATTTCATGAACATGGATGTTATATTAAACCTCTTCAATATCTTGGAATTGAAATTTCCTATGTAATTTATTCTATTTCAAAAGGTTTTTTCCCCCTAATTTGTTTTTTTTTATTATGTAACTTTAAATATGCTCTCGTGTGAGTTTTGTACTCCTTTCATTCAGATATATTACATTGCTTCAAACGTTATTATTTTAGCTTGAACTTATATTAATTAAATATTAAAATTATATTTTCTTTTTTTTATGTTTAGTTTATTTTTTATTTGACACAGTTCTGAATGAGTTTCATGCTAGAGGATTAACCTTCTTTAAACTTGTCTCAAATGCTTCATTTACTAATTATACATTTTTATATTTAAAATGTTTTTATTTTCTAAGATTTTGGCTTGCTTTACAATGAATTTTTATCCATAACTAATTTGATAATTTGTAATGTTACACTTGATCTACTTAGCAACTTTGAATGCAACTTTTTTGTGCAATTCATTTCACAAAAAAATTTTAGTTTTCATTTGATTATATAGGTATGTAATTCTATGTCTTCTGATGTATATCTTTCATTTTGTTATATTACATTACTTAAATTTATCTCTTTCAACTTTGATGTTATATATATATATATATATATATATATATATATATATATATACATAAATATTCTCAATATAAAAGTAGTAATATATAATTATCTATGCTTATTTATTTTATAGGTCTTAGCTATTCCAAATAAGGATAGATCAAGATGAAAGAAATCTCATTTGAGTCATCTTCAAGAAGTCTATTCAATTAAATATTAATTTTTAATATTTAAAATATTTTGATATTTATATATTGAAAATTATATATATATATTGTTATTATTAAAATAGTAATATATAATTTTTTATTCTTATTTACTTTGTATATCTTAGCTACTCTAAATGAGGTTAGATTGAGATGAAAGAAATCTTGTTTGATTCATCTACTTGAACTTTACTCCAATTAAATATTAATTTTAATATTTAAATTAATTTTTTATTTGAGTATAAAGATAGTATAAGAGTCATATTAATTATATTATTTTTTAATGATCTTTGATTTTATATTTAATTTTGTTAAATCTTAGAATGCAATGTTTTTGTTTCATTTATCTAACTTCTAAAAGTGTTTCCTTCAGGTTCATGTATTACATGGTAACTCTAAATCTCCTCTTTTGCAACATTTATGTTGGTTTTGTTTTTTTATACTACATTGCTTCAATTTGTCTTGTTTCAGTATTAATATATATTAATTATTTTTAAATAGTAGTTTATTATTACTTATTTTTATTTTTTTGTTAATTTGTTGTTTTTACAAATGAGATCTAATCGAGATGAAACAAATGTCACTACACATGTGTGGATGACATCTTCCAAATTAAATATTCATTTTTTACCTTTAATTATTTTGTATCCTTCAATGTTTTTCTACTTTATTAGAAATTTTTATTCATAATAGATTTGGCATTCAGGGTAGTCATAGTCGATCTTCTTTGAATGTTGGAATGCAACATTATCATAAACTATCGTATTTTGAGAAGATTTTTACTTTATTATTTTTTTACTTAAAAGCTCTAAATCTTCTCTCTTATGAACTTTATGGCTTTGAAATGGATATATTACATCTCCTAGATTTTGTTATTATTTATACATACTATTTTTTTTAATTCATAGTAATTCCAAATTAGGTTAGATCAATATGAAAGAAAATTTTTCTCGATCAGCACCATTCGACTCAACAATGTTTTTAAAACTTTTATATATATCTTTTAAATATTTTCGTATGCTTGGTTAGATTTATTTATTCAAACATAATTTTTTGATTGAGGATGATACATGTGATCTTCTTACTATGTTATAATCAAACTTTTCAAGACAATATTATCAATTTTTTTCAAATTTTTTGCTTACATTAAGATTTCTTACTATATATCTCTAACTCTCCCTCTATGTGACCTTCACATGTCACTGATTTAGAAATATTATATTGAGTTTATTTATCTTATTTGAGTTGTAATAGATACCTAATATTAAAATAACAAGTTATTATTTTTTATAATTGTTTGTTTTGGAAACTCATAGTAATTCTGAATGATATGCAAAAAAGAAAACAATTACCATTGGATTAACTATGATGAGCTCTATCAAGTTAAAAAAATTTATTGACCTTCAAATATTTGTTTCTAGACTTTTGACATGTTCTATGGGACATTTTGATTCTTATCATCTTTAATGTTAGAAGAAGTTACACATTATCTCTTTAAAAACTTGGAATGCAACTGCATTATATAATTTATCTCTTTTCTTCAATTTATTTTTGTTGATTATACTACTATACAGCTATTTATTACAAAAAAATTTATTCACAATTATTTTTGTTTTGTTTTACTTTTATATTTTTAAAAATGCAAAACAGGGTCCATTTGTGACTATGAAACATCTTTAGATTCATCTCAACCATCTCCATCAAATGAAATACTTATTTTTATATTTTTAAATATTTTTTCCATGATTTAAATGCACTTTAAGAGATATTTTGTTTCGTACATTAGTTGATGATCAAGGATTTATATTCAATCTCCTCAGTGTCTCATAATGTAACTTTTAAAAGTCATTTATATCATTTCTTAAAACTTTTTGTCCTATTTTTTTATATTACTTTGTCATTGTAAATCTACTCTTGTGTGATGTTTACATTTCTTTTATTTTCTTACATTACATTACTTAAATTTGTCATATTTTTGCTTTAATATATATTTATTTAACATTAAAAAAATTTTAATATTGTATATGCTTACTTATTTTAGCAATTCATGGTAATATTAATTATAGTCTTGTAGAGATGAAAAAAAATATTACTGGACTTCTCTTGAGAAGATTTATCCAATAAAATATTCATTTTTTATATTTTTAAATATTTTATTTTTCAAGGTTTTGGCATGCTTCATAAGGCATTTCAATTCATATGTTATTAACAATGGTTCATTTATGCTCATTTTTGTTAGTGTATTAAATCGTAACCCTCTATACAATTTAGCTCATTTCTTCAAATCTTTTCTTTGTTTTAGTCGTATTTTTTGTGACTCTGATTTTTCTCTTATGAAACATTTACATCACTTTTATTTTCTTACATTATATTATTTTAAATCATCTCATCTCAATATTAATATACATTTTTCTAATATTTATATAATGTTGTATTTTTAATTATAATGATTTAATTTTGTAACTTGCAGTTACTTTAATTTAGTTTTCATTGTGATGAAATAAACATCATTAGACTTTTCTCAAAGAGCATTATCTAGTCAAGTATTCATATTTATGTCCATAAATTTTTCATCCTCCAAGATTTTGCTATACCTTACGCAACATTTCAATTCATAAAAAATTTTATAAGTCAAGATGTTACACTCCATCTCCATAATCTCCTGGAATGGGATTTTTCTATAGAATTAATTTCTTTTCTTTTTATTTTACATTTTTTTGGTTATATTGCTATATAGCTCTGAATCTCCTTCAGTGCATCTTTAGTTCTGTTATGTTGTTTTTCTTTAATTTATCTCAATTCGAAATGGGTATGTATTTTTTTTTGAGACATTAAAACATTAATTTATATTTATTATATTTATTTAATTAATTATTCCTTAGTTATTGAAAATGATATATAATTGAGATGAAACAAACTTCATTGAACTCACCTTGACCAAGTCTATTAAACTAAATACTAATTTCTGCATTTTAAATTTTTTTCTTTTGAGGTTTTGCACACTATAAGAGATATTTTGATTCTTACCTAATTTGATGAAGAATTATTAACATTCAATTTGCATATTCATACAATCAATCTCTCTCATAAAATTTACCAAATTTTTAAAAAAATTGTTGTTTTTATTTGGATATATTACAAGATAACTCTACTTCTCTTCTCATTTGAATTTTACTTATGTTTTATTTTGTTTTATTATATTATTTTAATTTATCTCATTTGAGGTTTAATTTATATATGTATATATTTAATTCATACTATAATAGAAAATTAATTATTTGTGAAAATCTAATTGAGTAACTTTTAGTATTTTCGAAACGAGTTTAGCTGAAGAAAAAACAAATGCCATTACATTTGGGTTGACAAGCTCTCACAATTTAAACGTTCATTTTATATTTTAGCAAATTTTATTTTTTATAATTTTGGCTTTTTTTGTTAAAAAGTTTACAAATCGGTCTTCTGATTTCAAGGTTTCCACACTCAATCTATTTAAAACGATTGAACATTACATCACTTTAACTTGATTATATTACATTATTTTAATGTATTTTAGTTTAGCTTTAATAAATGTTTACATAATTATAAAAGAATATTTTTAATCTTTTTATTGTTATTTTTATTAATTATTTTAATTCGTAGTAATTGTTAGAGAGATTTGACCAAGTTGAAAACAAACATCCTTGAACTTGCCTCGATAACTCCACTCAACTAAATGTTCAGTTTTTATATTTTTAATTATTTTTTCATTTGTCTTGCCATGCTTTATAGGGTTACAAAAGGGCTTCTCCTGCCTCGATTTCTAGCATCCTTGAATCTCAAAGAAGAATCAGACCTACTGAGAGAGTCTTACATGACAAATATTCATACATAATTTTATGATCAAATATTTTACCCACAATCTCCCCACTATTTCAAAATAAAACTATTTCATACAATCAATATTGTTTCTTTAAAAGTTTTGCTTCAACTTGGTTTTTTTACTAACTCTAACTCTACTATCATCTCACTTTGAAGTGTCTTTCATTTGGTTATAGTATCTTACTTCAAAGTATCATTTTTCAACTTTAACATATAAGTTCACTTAATAGTAAAATATAATTTTATTATTGTTTGTGCCTATTTATTTTGGTAATTCAAAGTAATTCAAAGTAAGCTTTGAATGAAATAGGGACATGTTGTTGTACTCATCATTATGAGCTATATCTAATGATATGTTTATCTTAATATTTTAAGAGATTTTATTCTCTAAAAATTTATCATATTCGATGAGATATGTTTTTTGATATTTTCTTTAATGATTACCAAACGCATGAGGTTCTTAATATCTTGGAATCCTACGAAATATTTATTTCTTAATTTCTAAATATTTTATTTTCTAGGAGTTAGATATACTTTACAAGATATTTTGATTCATGCACGATTTGATACTAAGGAAACTTACCCTTGATCTCTTGGGTTTCTTGGAATGCAAATTTTGCATAAATAATTTCTTATTTCTCGAAAATATTTTCTTTCACTTGGTTATATTTTTTTTGGAACACCAATCCTAGTCCTACGTGACCTTTATATAAGAATTGTTTGTTATATTATATTTTTACAAAATATATCATTTTTTCAATAATAAAAATTGCCAAAACTTTAAAATTATAATTTATTAATATTTATACAAATTTTATTTAATAATTCATAGAAATTTAAAATAAGATTTGTTTGACATGAAAGAAATGTAGTTGGGCTCATTACAATGAGCTTTATCTAATTAAACATTTGTTTTTAATTTTTTTAAAAAATTTTTTTTGTTTTTGCATGTTTTATGAGAAATTGTAATTTGTATCTAATTTTTTGATAGTGGATGTTAGAAATGATCTTCTTAGTATCATACAATGCAACTTTTCCAAACAATTTATTTTGTTTCTCCAAACTTTTTTCTTTGATTTAACTAAATTATAATGTAACAACAAATCTACTCTTGTGTGATCCTTACATTGCATCGATGTACTAATATTACACTGCTTTAACATACCTTATTTGAAATTTAATATACCTTTATTTAATATTTAGATAGCACTCTAATTTTTTTTACATTAATTAATTTTGTAATTCTTAGAAATAATAAAGTGGGTCCTAAAAAGTGAAGCAAAATTTGATGGACTTGTTTTACTAAGGTCTACCCAATTAAAATTTCATTTTTATATTTTGAAATATTTTTTCCAATGGTATTGATGTGCTTTAAAGGACATCTTGGTTCACACCCAATTGACTATTGAGGATGTTATGCATAGTCTCACTAGTATATTAAAATGTATCTATCATGCAAAACTTATCTAATTTTTTTAAATGATTGCCTTGGTATAGCAATATTGTGGTGTGTGTCTAAATCTCTTATCATGAACATTTGCATCTTTTTCGTTTGGTTATATTATATTTCTTCAATTTATGTCATTTAAGATGGAATATATATTTCTTTAATATTTAAATAATAATAAATTATTAACCAAAATAATTTAATTTTTGAATTGTAGTAATTCTAGAAATGTTTTTAACAATAATTTTCTTAACTATTATAGTCTTTTAGTAATATTATTGGCATATTTTACAAGGTATTTGGATTTGTTAATGATTTAAAAATTTAAGATGTCACACTTGATATCTTTTTTGCATTGGAATTCAAGTTTTCATATAATTTTGCATTTTGTTTACAATTTTATGTTTTTATTTTGTTATATTTCTAAGTAACTCTAAATATGCTATATTATTGCTTTTATTAGGATATATTACATTACTTCAATTCACCATATTTCAACTTTGATATATATAGTGCTTGTACTAAAATATTAACTTATATTTAATTGTGCAAATTTAATTTAGTTATTCATAATTCTCAAAAATGTTGGTTAATTAAGTTGAAATAAATATCGACAGTCTTCTCTCGACTAACTCTATCCAATTAGATATTAATCTCTATATTTTCAATAGATACTTATCTATAATTTTTGCACACTATAAGAGACATTTTAAATGTTCCATGATTTCAAGATGATGTATTTTACATTTGATCACCTTATCTCATTGAATATAACTTTTTCATACAATATATCAAATTTTTGAAAAAATTGTTGCTTTGATTTGATATATTATAAGGCAACTCTGACTCCCCACTCGCCTGACATTTACCTCAATTTAATTTAGTTATGTTATGTTGCATCAATGTATCTCAATTGTGCATTGATATATATTTAATTAATACAAAAAATAAATTTTTTTATTTATGGTAATTTTTTTGGTAACTTATAGTTTTTCCAAATGTGGGCTAATGGAGAAAAAAAGTTATTGCACTCTTCTTGATCACCTCTTTATGATTCAATATTCATTTTGTACTAAAAAATTATATTATTTCCATAGTTTTCACTAAGTTTATGAGAATTTTTATTAATTATCATTCTAACACTTTAGGTTGCCACACTCATGTCCACAAAAACCTTAATTGCCACTTTCTTACAGAACTTATCTTATTTCTTCAAATTGTTTTCTTTAATTTGGCTATATTATTATGAAATCCTAAATCTTCTCTTATGTGAATTTAAATCACTTAAATTAACTTATATTACACTAATTCATTTTATCTTGACTTTTACTATATATTTACTTAATATTTAAAAATTACATTGTCATTATTCATTCTTATTTGTTTTTTATATCATAATAACTCTAAAAGACATTCGAACAAGTTGAAATAAACAACTTTAGACTTTTCTCAATTGGCTGTATCCTATTAAATGATTATTTTTAGGATTCCAAATTTCTTTATGTATTTTGCAAGGTTTAGAAGACAGATTCTTATTTGATTTTATGATCAAGGATCATGTCCTCGATCCACGACATTTCTTTTAACATTTTTTCTTCAATTTAATTTTATTATTATGCAACCCTAACTCCCCTCTCATGTAACTTTGACATATATTTGATTTTGTTATATTCCATTGTTTCCATTTATTTCAATTCAATTTTAATATATATATTCACTTAATGTTAAAATAACAATTTATTACTATTTATTATTATTTATTTTTGTAATTCATTGTAATTCTAAATGGAATTTGAATGAGACAAAACAAACTATGTTGTATTCATCGTGATGGGCTCCATGCAGTTGAATAATCATTTTGAAATTTTTAAATATTTTATTTTCTCGAATTTTTACTAATTCTACATGATATTCAATTCGCTCCTTTGATGATTAACAAGGTTACACTTGACCATTATAATATCTTGGAATGCAACTTCACAATGTAATTTATCTTATTTCTTTGAATTTTTATTTTTTATTTTATTATTTACAATGTAACCCTTTAATTTCTCTTATGTTACCTTAACATGTCACTAATTTTGCCATAAAATGTTACTTTAATTTATGTTCTTTGAACCTTAATGTATATTTCCCTAATATTAAAATAATTATTAAATTTAATTTATGTTTTTCTATGATTGTAGAGATTTACAATGAGGTCCTTTCAAGATGATACATAAATCTTAGGTTTATCCTAACAAGAATTATTTCATTAAATATTTATTTCTACATTTGTAAAAATTTATTTTCTAGGATTTAGGCACAATTTATGAGACATTTCTATTCGTAAATGATTTGACAACAAAAGAACATATTCTTGATGTCGTCAGTGTCTTGGAATATATAAATTTTTCATAAACTTTTTCTTATTTCTTGAAATATTTTGCTTTGACTTCATTATATTTCTCTAGAACTATAATTCTATGCTCATGTAACCTTTAAAAAAAAATTATTTTCCCATATTACATTCCCAAAATTTAGCTCATTTCATCAATAATACATGTTTTCTTTATATTAAATAATAATTTATTATTATTTATGTGTATTTTCTTTAGGAATTCTTAATAATTAAAAATATGTTCTCATCAATTTGAAACAAATATTGTTAAATGTTTCCATAATGATGTCTAACCATTTACATATTTATTTAAACATTTTAAATTTATTATTTTCTCTAGTTTTGGCATGTTTTGTGAGGAAGTTCAATTTATACATGACATGATGATCGTGGAAGTTACACTCAAAGGCTTTACTACTTTGTAATGCAACATTTTGAAACCATTTAGGTTATTTCTCCAAACCTTTAACACAAAATTAGTTATATTATAGTGTAGTAATAAACCTACTTTTAGTGATCTTTATATTATATTAATATGGTTGTATTACATTGTTTCAACTTATCATAATTTTTTCTTCATATATTTTTAATTAGTATAAATATAATATTTTACAATTTATTTTTCCTTATGAAACTTGAAAATTAATAGTAATTACAAATCACATCTTATAAAGATGAAACAAATATTGTTGGAGTTATCTTAATAATATTTATCCAATCAATAATTAATTATCATTATTTTAAATATTCTTTTTCAATGGTTTTGGCATGGTTTATAATATATTTTGATTCATACCTAATTTGAAGAGTGAGGATGTTACACTCAATCCTATTAGTATATTGAATTATAATTGTCCTAAAAATTTATCTCAATTCTTTAAACTACTTCTTTTATGTAATTATATTATTATGTGACTCAAAATCTCCCCTTATGTAACAATTACAACACTTTTATTTAGTCATATTATGTTGCATCACTTTACCTCAAATCACCTTCAATATTATTTTTTCTTAACATCTGAATAATATTTTTTGTTTATATGCTTATTCAACTTATAATTTTGGAAAAATTTTATAGGTTTTTTTATCAAGAAGAACCAAAAATTGTTAAACATGTCTCAAACAGCATAATCCAATCAATTATTAATTTTAAAGTTTTTAAATATTTCATTTTTTATGGTTTAGACATGCTTTATGTTTTTTTAATTTTTTTATATTATAATAATTGAATTTATTGTATGTTAAATATATTTTCCACAAAAAGATTACTGGATAGTTTGCTTGGTTGCATTCTAATAAAATCTCACAAGACATGGTGTCATAATTCTACCATAGTTGATAAATACATAATCTTTACTAAAATGAAAAGTATGCTAATCTTATACACATAAAAGTTTTCAAATAATTGAAAAGATATAGAACATTAAAATTTAAAAAATTCAACAAATATTAGCATTAAAAAAGTGAAAACTCTTTTAAAATGAGAGTTCAAATCCCTTCTAATTGAATTAGTTGCTTCCCCCCTTCTTGAATTATTCAAAAGAGATGTGAATTCAAAATGTATGCCAAATTTTAATGAAGCTGTTTCTAGTAAAGTGTTTTTTAAAGATTTCTTTTAATTGACCAGTAGGTACAAAAAAGGCTAGAGTATTATTAGTAGTTTGTACAATATCTCAATTGTTGTTGTTCATAATGCCAATGTTTATGGTATAGGAATGTGGAGCCTAATCCCTTGACAAGTCAAAAAGACACTCGCAGCGTCACTATGCACTAATGATTGGTGAAGTGTATGCAATAATCTAAAAGGCATAACCTAATGTAAAGAACAACTACTTAATATTATGTTTTTAGATTTTATTGTAAATAGAAAAAAAAAATTCCTTTTATGTATATAGCTCATAAAATTTGTGAGTTTCCATGAATCTAAAATACATTTGATGCACTCATCTATTTAGAAGTACTCCAAGCAAAATGAACATTTGTTGTTCTCATATTTGAAAAAGGTAAATTATTTAAAAATATCAAAAAAATATTTAATTAGATAGAACTTATCATAACATGCTTAACTAGTTTATTTCATTTTGATCATATCTCATTTTGAATTACTATGAATTATTGAAGCAAATAAACTGAATTAATAATTCATTATTATTTTAGTTTTAAATAAACAAATGTTGTAACTCAAATCTATTATAATGAAGCATTTTAACAAAACTAAATGAAATTGTCATAAATGTCACATGTGTGGAGATTTATGGTTACATTGTTATATAAATAAATGAAAGAGAACACTTTTAAGAAATTAGATAAATTATATAGGAAAGTTGTACTCCAAGTTGCTAAGAAGATTTATTGTAATATTATAATTTGTCAATTTTTTAATGAATCAAAATATCTCTAAAATATGTTAAGCCTTAGAAAAATGGTGACTTTAATGGAAATGAATATTTAACTAGATAGTACTAATCAAAACAAGTTATACAATATTGGTTTCATGTTTATCTGACATCATTTATAATTG
This sequence comes from Vanilla planifolia, assembly GCA_023846275.1. NCBI lineage: Eukaryota > Viridiplantae > Streptophyta > Magnoliopsida > Asparagales > Orchidaceae > Vanilla > Vanilla planifolia. Next base: position 694,603 of record JAIUJO010000223.1, on the reverse strand, counting down.
TTGCAAACTACCAAAAGAAATAAGCACAATATAATATGTCATTATTTAAACATTAGAAAAATTATATTAAAGCTAAGATGTTGCAAATTTAAGAAATGTCATATAACCAATAAAAAATTATGTAATGGTCAAATTATAAGAGATTTAGAGATTCATGTTTATGTAATAAAAATGAGAGATAAACTTTTTAAGAAATGAGATAATAAATATAAGGTAGATGCATTCCATGACACTAACATAGCAGAGGGTAACATTCTCGATCATCAAATAAGATATGAGTCAAAATGTCTCATAGAACATGAAAAATAACCAAAAAAAATATTTATCAAAGAGAAATTGATATTTAATTAGACATGGCTCATCAAGGTGAGTCAAATGATATTTATTTTGTTATGACTTGACATCAATTACAATTATTATGAATTACTAAAAATGTATAAACAATAATAAATTATTTTTAAATATTAAGTTTGTCTTTCGAAGGTTTAATGACTTATATTTTGCCAATTTATTGTAACTAAATCTAATTGATGTAAAAGTCACATAGGAAGAGAATTACAGTAGTATGGAGATATAACCAAATTAAAGAGAGAAATTTTAGAAAATAAGATAAATTATTCAACAACATTCATTCTAATATATTGAGCATACTGATGGTAACATCTGTGATAGTCAAATCTAGTATGTTTGTAAATTCTCATAAATGATGTCAAAACCTAAGAAAATGAAATATTTTTAAATATGAAAATTAATTCATCTCAATTAGATATTGTTTATAACCACAACAAATTACCAAAGTATATATGTAAAAATAATAAGAAATAATTATTTTAATATCATTGAAATAAATATTTAAAAAATAAGATAAATTGAAGCAATATAAAATAACTAACACAAAGTGATGTAAATGCAAAGTGAAAGGAGATTTAGAGTTATGAAGGAGTACAACAAAATCATGACAAAAAACTTATCAAACTAAGATATATTATAAAGCAATGTTGCATTATAAGTAAGAAGTAGATAGTATAGCATGTCAATCATCAAATTAAGTATCATAAAAAATACTCTAATAACATGTTAAAACCTTAGTAAATAAAATATATAAAAATATAAATGATAATGATTAATTAGAAAAAGCTTGTCAAGACTAATCAAATGAGGTTACAATTTTCTTAATCAAATTTCATTTGGAGTTAGTATGAATTGCTAACATAAATATGCATAAATAATAAAACAACTTAATATTTTAATATTATATAAATATTACTAAAAGAAAAATGCGATAATTTAAAACAATGTAATTGACCAATTTGAAGCAATAATAAGAAAATGTTATTGTTATATAAAATAAACCTATATAAAAAAAATATGACAAATTCAAGCTATGTGAAGTTATTAAATAAAAAAGAAATAGACATCACATAAAACTAGATTTATAGTTACAAAGTAAAATAACTAAATAAAAAATTTGAAGAACTGAGATAAATTGTATAGGAAAGTTATAACCCATGATACTAAGATGATTGATTGCTACATCCTTAATCTTCAAATTAATACCAATCACAGATTCTCACAAAATATGCCAAAATCTTAGAAATTAAACTATTTAAATACATTGAAATTTAAATTTAATTGGATTTAGATCATTAAGATTGGTCAAACAATGCTTATTTGCTCTCGATTAGATGTCATTTTCAATTATAATGAACTACCAACTTAAATAAACATAAAACATAACAAATTATTTCTTAATCTTAGGTGAACATATATTCAAAATAAAATGAGATAAATTTGAGCATTCTAAAATAACAAAATCAAGACAATTATTTGTCACACAAGAAAATATTAAAGCTTATGTAATAATATTAGCTATTCATAGTTAAAAGTTTTATAAATAGAGATAAATTATATGATAAAGTTGCATCCCTATATAAAACATGATAAAACCTTTGAAAGTAAAATAACTAAAAATATTAAGAAAATGCTGTTAATTAGATATAGCTAGCAAATGTGAGTTGAAGATATGTCTTGCATCTTGATCAAATATCCTTTGAAATTTCTATGAATTAGAAATTTAAGTGCAAATTATATTTAAATATTTTTTAATATAATGTAAATATATATATATATATATATTATATATATATATATATATATATATATATATATATATATATATATATATATATATATATATGTCTAAGCAAAATTAAGAAACCTTGAATCAATGTAATATGACCTATTCTAATTAATGTAATGGTACTACAAGAAGAGAATTATAGATATAGAGAAATATATCCAAATCAAAGTGAGAAATTTGAAGAAATGAGATAAATTGTCTGGCAAAGTTCAATTCTTGGAGATTTAGGTGATTGAGTGCAATATTCTTGATCATAAAATAAGGTAGAAATAAAAATTTTTACTAATACTACTTAGAATATAAAAAGTAAAATATTTAAAAGTTTAAATATTAAGATTTAATTTGATAGAACACATCGAGACAAGAGCAGTAATCATTAATTTATCTTTATTAGACTTTTTCCTAATTGCTATAAATTTCTAAAGTAAAAAAATGTAAATAAAAATAAATTAATATTTTAATGAAAATTAATAATATATAAAATGAGATAAATTAAAGTAATATCATAAATCTAAAAAAGAGTGATGTATAGTAAGCATAGGAGAAGATATAGAGTTCTATAGTAAAATAATCAAATTAAAGTGACAATTTTAAATAAATTATATAAATTATACAAGGAGATAGTATTCTGATACACTTAGGAGATTGAGTGCAACATTCTCAATTATTACATTAGGTACAAATAAAAATGTCAAATAAACCATGCAAAACATTATGAAATAAAAAATGTAAAGTATAGAAAAATGAACATTTGATTGCATATAGGTTGTTGAGACGACTTCAAAGATATTTGTTGTCTTTATCAAACGTTTTATCAAATTACCATCAATTACTAAAGTAAATAAGCATAAAAAATAAAAGGGTATTATTTCAATTATAACATATATATATATATATATATATATATATATATATATATATATATATATAATTTCAAATTAGATAAAATGAATAAAATAATATAATCAAATTAAATAGATGCATATGTCACATGAGAGGAGATTTTTAGTCACTTAGTAATTTGACCGAATAAAGTTTTTACAAAGGCGACACGAGAAGAGATTTAGAGTTATATAGTAAAAGAACTAATTAATTGTAAAACTTTGAAGAAATTATATGAACTATACATGAAAGTTGAATAATGTGGTAATTAGTAGATTGAGCATAACATCCTTAGTTTTCTTATTAGGTAGGTTTCATAATGTCTAATAATAATGCCAAAAAAAATAAAAAAAAATTTAAATTAGCTAAATTTAATATCACATAAACCTTATATGTAATTATTGGTAATTAGAAAAAACAATAAGCATAAATAATTTTAAATTAATAGTGAAGTACTAAGCAAATAAATATTAGAGCTAAAATTATAAAAAGTAGAGAAATGTAGCTTTGCCAAATTTATAGAAAATGTTTGAAGTAACAAGTTCAATTGTGTAAGAATGTTTCATTCAATGGTGGTAAGAAAATTGAGGGCCAAATGAACTTTTGTCAACTACATTACCAACAAAAATCCCTCGAAAAGCATGCTAAAAAAATTGAAAAAAATGATTAAAAAAGTTAAAAAAATATTTAATCAAATAGGGCACCTCATGATGGGTCAAATTACGTTTGTTTCATCTTGATTTAACATAATTTTAAATAATTATGAATTATAAAATGAAATAAAGACTAATAATAATAAATTATTATTAAAATATTTACTAAATATATAGTACAACTAAAATATTTTAAATTGAAGCAATGTAATATAACTAAATCAAACATATGTAAAGGATACACTAAAAATATTTTGAGTTATAGAGTAGTATAACAAAATTAAAGAGAAAAGTTTTAATAAAAATGGGAAAGTAGCATTCTAAGATACTACATTGTCCAAGGGTAACATCCTTGATCATCAAATTTGGTACAATTTGAAATATCTTGTAATACTTGCATATTTACCGAAAACAAAAAATTTAAAATTGAGAAGATTAATATTTAGTCGGAATGAGCTAGTTAATATGAGTCCAACGATAAATTATAGAAATATAATATAGGCCAAATTAAGGCAATATAAAGGTCACCAAAGAAGAGAATTAGAGTTACGTTGTAACTTAACCAATTGAAAAAGAAAAAAATTAAGAAAAAGAAAAATTTTGTGAGAGTTTTATATTATGATATACAAACGAGATCACGCCTAACATACTCCATCATCAAATTTAGTATGTTTTGAAATATCTTGTAAAACCTGCATAATCCTTAACGAATAAAATATTTAAAAATATAAAAAATATTTAATTATATGAAACTTATTGAGATAAGTCCAATGATGTCTATCTCATCTCAATTATACCTTTTTATAATTTTGGTAAATTAAAAAACAAGATACGTATAAATAATAACAAACAACTATTTTAATGTTTGACGAGCGTTAAAGCCAAAATAATGAGATAAATTAGTTGAATGTTATATAATTAATTCAAATTGATGTAAATATTCCAAGATTGGAGATTCGGAGTTGGATAGTAATAAAACCAATTCAAAGTAAAAAAACTTGATGGAATGAGAAAATTATAATTAAAGTTTCATTAAAAGAAACTAAGAAGATTAAGGGTAACATACTCGATCATGAAAATTAGTTTGAATCAAAATGTCTCATTCAACATGGTAAACCCTATAAAATAAAATATTTAGATATATAAAATTTAATATTCAATTGAAAGGGGATCTTTTAGATGAATCGAGCATTGTCTATTTCATCTATGTTGGAACTCATTGGGAATTACCATTAATTTCTAAATTAAATTAGAATAAATTTAAAAAATTATTTTTCAATACTAATAGAAATATGGCATATTAGAAATAACATAAATTGAAAAAATATATTATACTCTATTCAAAGAAATGTAAAGGTCACATGGGATAAATATGAAAACTTCGAGAAAATGAGATAAAGTATGTAGGAAAGTTTGATTCCAAGATAATTTTGAGAGCAAATATAAAATTCTAGATCATTAAATCAATAATGAATCAAAATATCCCAAAAAAACTCCAAAAAGTTTCTAAAATTAAATTTTTAAAAATTAAAGAGTTGACATTTAACTCGATAAAGTTTATTAACACAAATATAATGTTGGTTATTGTGTCATTATTGTTCCTCAACTTCAATTAAAGTAAATTACAACATAAATTAGTAGAAGTAATAATTCATAATTAATTTGATATTAAGTAAAAATATATGGAAAGTTGAAATGAGATAAGTTGCAGTAATGTATAATTATGAATTCATAGTAATCTAAAGGTCAAATAATAAAAGATTTATAGCTGCATAGTAAAACATTCAAAGCTATGTAGAAATTTTACTGAAATGAGACACATTATAAGGCAACATTGTATTCCAAAGTCTAAGAAGATGAAGGGTAACATCCTCGATTACCAAATTAGATAGAATAAAGATGTCTAGCATAACAAAAAAATTAGAGCTTCATAGTAATATAACCAAAGTGAAGAAGAAGATTTAAAAAATTAGCTAACACATTTAAGAAAATTACAATCCAGGTTACTGGAAGATCAAGTATAGCTTTAGGATAATCAACTTTGGTAAAATGAAAAAATCTCAAGAAGTGTGCCATAAAAAATGATTATTTAATTATGGAATTGAATATTTTATTGAAAAGGGGTCATTAAGGTAAGTCCTATGATATTTACTTCATGTTAATTGGACATAATTTAAAATTACTAAAAATTAATAAAATAACTAAGGATGAGTAATAATAAATTTTTTTAATAACTAAATTAATATATCCTAATGGTAAAATAATATAAAATGAAGAAATGAAATATAACCAAAGGAAAGGAATGTAAAGGTCCCATGATTAGAAATTCAAAGTTATATAGTGATATTGCCAAGTCAAAAAAAACTTTGAAAAATGATATAAATTTTAATGAAAAGTTGCACTTAGCAAACTAAAGAAAGTTAATGTAATATCCTTGATCAACAAATCAATTATAATAAAAAAATTTTATGAAGCCTACAAAATCAATGGAAAATAAAAAGTGTGAAAATTTCAATATGAATATTTAATTGAATAGAGCTCAACTAGATGAATTAAACAGCTTTGGTTTCGTTTCTATCAATCCTCACCAAGTAATACATTGAATTAGTAATGTAAATAAGAAAAGATAAAAATAAATTATTATTTTTATATTTTCTAAACATACAATAAATTTTAAATGATATAAATTGGCATAATGTATAATAACAAAGTCAAAGTGGTGTAAGTTGCATGAGTGGAGATTTAGGATTACATTTTGATTAATCTTGTCAAGGTAAAATTTTGAAAACTTAAGATAAATTGTCCTAGAAAGTTGTATTTAAGACAATATGGAGATAGAGTCTAACTTCCCTGATTGTCAAATTAAGTTTGAATCAAATTATTGATTGATTATGGAATACTACAACTCTAGAAATTAAAATATTTATGAATTTCAAAACGAATATTCGTTTAGGTATAGAATGCAAGATTAATCCAATGACATTAATTTTGACAAAATCAGACACATTTATATTTTCTACAAAATGTGAAAGAAAATAAGAATGCATAACCAAAAAGTGTTTTTATAATATTAACAATGTATTTTTTATAATTAAAATGAGATAAAGTGCAGCACAATAACTTAAAAATTTAAAGCACTACATGGGTCACATGGGATGAAATTAGAGTTATATTGTAATATAACAAAATCAAGGATAATTTAAAGCAACCACATGTAAGGTCATCAATATAAACTAGAAGATGTAAGTAAGCAAGTTAACATGTCAACATGAATGTAAGAGAAAATATGTTATACCATTAAAGAAAATAATGTTATGATCTATAAGAGAAATAATAAGAAAATGTAGCTTTTCACTTAGTTTTTTAATCTTTTCTTCATGTGCTCTTACTTATTGATTCCTGTTTCCACTTTACTATGTAAATCTTATGTGCTAAAAATTTTTTGTTTACTAAGTTATAATTAAAACTCCATTTGTTAATTTGTCATATTATGTTTTCATGTACGCTTAGTGTTGTTATATTTCTAAGTTATCTTTGTAGTAATCTCAATAGTACATCTTGTGTGGCTACTAACCACCCTATAGTGGTAAAATCTCCATCATGTGACCCACATGACCACAAGCCACCTTATGGTGGTAATATCTCAATCTTGTGGGTCATATGGCCACTAGCATCCACATGATGGTCAATCTTGTAGTCCACAAGACCATTAGCCACTTCATGTTGGTAATAGGTTAAATTTGTGACCAAATTAATCAGTAGTAACTTCATAATTATAATTCTCAATCTTGTGGCCCACAATGGAGACCAGCTTGAAAGAACAACACATTAACTTTTAAAGAATTTACTATCAATTCATGTCATCAAATATATCTTGAACTATCATTTTTTTAATTTTGTTTCACATGTAATATTTTCATTTTTATAGTGTTTATGCATTAACTTATCATATATCATGCTTATATAATTAATCATGCCCAATAACTTTGCATAATTGTTTATCATTAATATGAAAGCATATATCTAATTAAAAGTATATATTTATGAGCAAAATAAACATAATGGCATGATATTAGTGCATCAAAATTAGATGCTTTATATAAAATTCACATGCAAGTTATTAATTTTAATATTAAAAAATACATCAAATATTTGCTTATAAAATTTGTGTTAAACAGCTTACACATTATGCAAGTTCTTAACTTCAATAGTCAACACTACAATAAACATACATATGAAGCATTCATGCTAGAGCACCTACCTCAAAGTTTTTCTCATAGTTTAAGCATTTTTTGCTTTAGAACTTTCCATTTTATTAATTTTAGCCTATTAATTATACTTTTCTCAACTCCATTTACAAATTAACACATAAATTGAAATCTTTAACAAGTATCTTCCTAATCATTATAATAATCAAATAGACACTTAAGTAATGCTAAATATTATGATTCTTACAAAAAAATCATGTTATTTCAATACAAATAATAAGAAATAAAACAAAATTGTATTTGTAGCTTTCCATCCTTACACAATGTCTTCAACAATGAAATTAACCTCAAATCCTTGGTTCCCTTTTAAAGATATTGAGAATCAACATCTTCATCATCAATAAGTAGCTTTTTAATAAAACTCCTGACCAATGAATGGGAAATCCCATTGTATGATTTGCATCAGTTATGGGTACTTGTTCTACATGTATAGAGGAGAAAATGGGAGATCTATATTCAAATATGAAAATTATATATATATTATTAATTTATTAATATTTATTTTAATGGGATTCAATAATTGATGGAAATTTGAAATAATCTTTGATCAAGTTGAAATAAAAGTTATTGGACTTGTCTCAATGAGTATTCTAGTTTCTTTAAAAATATAATATACTTGGTCTCAATATATCCTCCAAAGTCTTTATAGTTCTTTCGATCTTGTGATCTATTTGAGGATTGATAGTTGTGCTAAATCTTAATTGAGTATAAAATCCTTGTCAATTTGTTTCCAAAAATGTGAGGTGACTTCAAAATCTTTATTAGATTTATTTTCCTTCAATGATCCACATAATTTCATAGTTTGATCAACAAAAATATTGGTTACCTTTCAATTGAATAAGGAGTTCTAAAAATTAAAAAATAGGCTTATTTTATTAATATATATGTAATTAGCAAAAGAGCATCATATCCATGCCTGATTTTTGGCCACCCAACTACAAAAAGAATTATAATTTCTTCTCATTTCCACATTTGAATAGGAAGACAATGTAGTAATCCCCTCGGCCTTCATAGCTCCCTTTTCACAAATTGAATGAGCATACACTTACTCACAAAATAATAGACATCATTTTTCATGCTATTCCACTAAAATCTCTATTTAATGTTATAATATATTTTTATGATTCCTGGATGCACTACATACCTTGTTCCATGTTGCTCTTTCAAAAAGAACTTATTTCCATGCACATGTTGTAGGGATACTTTATTTTTTCACATAAAATGTAATTGTTTAATTTAAACTAAATTTTTTTTTCTTTTTTATTTAGTAGTCCTTATTTGTTGGATATCTTCACCTAAATTTTAAAGAACTTTTAAATCATACAACCACCTTATTGCACAAGCTAATTGAGAAAATTTCCTTTTAATAGCTATTGATATTGCATTTAATTTATGCTTGTTCATTTTAATGATTGTTTATGCTTCTTCCAAGCTTGATATCATGCTATGGAGGCTACCATCCTGACTTAACATAATTGCCACAACGTTAGGTTTACCTACATGATAAGTAATCTCTATGTCATAAACATTAAGTACTTCCCATAACCTTTGTTGTCTTAAATTTTTAAGTCTTTTCCATGAAAATATACTTTAAACTTTATTGTTCAATAAATAAATAATTTTTTGCACAATAAAGATTGTGTCTTCAAATCTTTTCTTCAATCATAGTTAAAATATGCTCAAGATGATGTATAGAACAATTTCTTTCATAATTTTATAGCTAACTTGAACCATATACTATAACTATATTTTATTATTAATACACACAATTGTCCATGCAAAATTGCTTCAACATATACTTAAAATTTTATTTCTCTCTTAAGTAATGCTAAAATAGGTGCTGAAGTTAACTTCTCTTTTAAAGTTCAAAACCCTCTTTCACAATATAATTTTGATTAAAAAACTTCTATTTTCTAGGTTACTATTGTTATGGTATTGAAATCTAAGAAAATATTTTGACAAATTTTAGATAATACCCAGTCAAAGCTTAGAAATGTCACACTTCAAATATGTAGTTCGCATGGGTCATTGAATAATAGATGTTATATTCAAAAACTCTATGGAGATTCCTTTTACACTAACTATTTGCCCAAAGAAAGATAAACTAGCTATCAAAAAACCATTTTTTAAAAACTTACAAAATAATTTCTACTCTCATAACCATTATAACAGTAGATGCAAATGTCTTTTACATTTTGCTTCAATTGTAGAACAAATCAAGACGTCATCAATACAAATACTGACAAAATAATCTAATTATTGCTTGAACACTCGATTCATCAAATCCAAAAAGCTATTGGAGCATTCTTTAAACTAAATTGAAACGTGAAACTTTCAAAATCATTATATCTTCTCTTTAAAGTGCAAAATTCTTTAATTCCAATTTCAAATAAATTACAATTACGTCTCAAATCAATCTTTGGAAACAATTTTGCTCCTTAAAATAGATTAGATTACCCATCTATTCTAGGTAAAGTATATTTATTCTTGATGATGATCTTATTCAACTCTATGCATTAATACTAACCCTTATGTTTCCATCTGTCTTCTACACAAATTAGATAGTTATGCTCGATTGAAAAACACTATGTTTGATAAAAACCTTTATCGATTAGATCTCATAATTATGTTTTAAATTTGTGTAATTTAAGTGGTAGAATTCTATAAGGTGCTTTTTTAAATTGGTACTACTTTTTGCTCTAAATCAATCATAAATGTTTTCTCTCTATTAGGTGTTATTTCTATTAAATCTTTAAGAACAACATCTTGATATTAACATGTCATTAGAACTTCTTGTTGTAGCAATTATTTCTTTTCAAGCTTCTATATTTATGTTAGATAATAGTCACAACCTTTTCTTACCTATCTTTTAAGTTTTGGAATAGATATTATTTCTACCTACTTATCCTTATAAAAATAAATTGGATCAGTACCACTTGTGATATGAATCTTAAATTTCTTCCTTCAAAAGTCAATGCTGACTTGATAGAATGTTAGCCAACCCATCCTTAGAATAATAACAGACATTGCTGATTTTGTGATAATCAATTAGAATTTGAAAGATGTCTGATAGATTTTCACATATTATTTGATACTTTTATGTACTTTTACCACCTCTCATCTATATAGTTTTACTAAAAAGATTTGTTTTTATTACATGCATTTCAACTAACAATCATGAAATAAGTTCAATTAATACAGAAGACTACAATGCCACAAAATTAAATAGAGCCTTTATAAGTATATCTTGCAACATAAAATTATTTGTGATAACATCAGGTGTACAACATTCATTGGATTTTGTTTCCTTTGGTTAGAAACCACTCCCTGTTAGGACATTATGTGTATTTTACATTATGACCTTTGGCTAAATTTTATTTAGTAAGGGTTGAGGGGGAGATTATGAACCTCATTCATTTATAATAATCCACCTCCTTTTTGATAATCATGGAAACAAAAAATTTGATCAAATATAAATGCATCATGACATTCATGCATTAGTCATAAAAACTTCAACTACTTCAGTACAAACAATGTGGCATCCCTTTTTTATTAACATTTTCTTACTCAATTAATTTTTTATTTAAATCATGCTCTTATACTACAAATGTGGTGTCTTTATTTCTTTTCCACTTACGGAATTTTGTTCTCTAAAATTTAGAATTCAAGTGTTGAGAACCACCCCTTGATTTTTTTCTCTTTTTTCTAATTTATAAGTACAACAATACAATACTTGTTTTTGCAAAATAAAGCCTAGATAGTTTATATCTAAAACTTTTTATTGTAAACATTTGAATCCAATGACTGTAAGTAATTAATATAACCATAACATTTGCATGTAACCTTTTTAATAGCTTCTTATGTTATTGTATCAATTTTGACATAAGATTACAATACTACGTGCATCACATGATTACTAAATTATTCAATATAGCTCTTGTAGAAAAAAGTTTTTTAATTTCAATTCTTTATTTTCTTGTCAAGTGTTGTTATGGCTAATCTCCTTTTTATTGGTTTCCATCATACCTGAAATTTTTGTTCCAACAAAATGCTAAGCTAACAATCTTTTGTTTTATATGCTATCACTAACAGTAAATTATTATGTAAAATAAACAATAATTTGTGTTAGCCACAAGTAATTTCAAATTATAAAAATTAATTATAACATCTAAGCAAGAAAGATAACATGAATATAAAAAGAAAATATGCAATATAATTAATGGAAAATATGTTGTCATCTGCTAAAAAAGGTAAGAACATGGAACTTTTAAATTCCACCAAAATTTATGTTAGAGAGCATACATCTCATGCATTGTCTTAATTTTACGAATTAGCTTTACAAAAATATACTTATATTATATCCTTGCCGAAGTGCCCACCATATATCTCTTCTCATTTTATGGTATAGTAATATAGCTATTAAACTTTTTTCGCTAATTTTGACCAATCAATTGCAATTTCCACATTCCAATTTATAGATTTTTGCACAAATTAAAATTGTTAATGTGTCAATTTGACTTGTAGAACCCATATGTTAGATCACGAAAATAAGATTTTCTTCTTCCATTCTTCTAGTGTCCCTTTTTCCTTAAGCCCAAAGAACAAAATATTTTGCAAATTTCATTTAAATCATTCTAATAGTTAAATAGAAACTTAAGGAAAATGACATTGATTCTTTCTTTTAGATAGAAATAATTGAAACGAAACTGTGAGAAAAATACTCAAACTCTTTCTTCAATTTTTTGATCCTATTCAACATCCTCATTAATGAAAGTGGCCTCAAATTATTAGCTCCCTCAAAATGATGTTTGATAATGACAACCTCATCATTGACAATGTGGATCCCAAGAAAACCCCCTATCAATAAGGGGGAAATCTTTTTTTATTATTTGTGTTGGGCATGGGGTCACTTTAGGCACATATGATGAAGAAAGTGGGAGTTTATATTTAAATATTAATATCAATATATATATATATACATACTTTAGAAAAACATTTAATTATTAATGTAGATAACCATATATAATAATAAATTATTATTTGAATATTAAGAAAATATAAAAAAGATGTCATAAGATAAAATGAAGCATAATTAAATGAAATAAGAATAAAGTAAAGAACACATTAGTTTAAAGTTTAGAGCTATATATTATGATAACAAGTTCAAAGAAAAAATTTGAATAAGATAAATTATACAAGACAGTTACATTCAAAATTTTTAGAACACGAAGTGCAACATGCTCGATCATCAAATCTAATCAAAATGAGAAAGTTTCATTGCTAGGTATTCAGGTCGACTGTAAAATTTTTTTAATGAAATAAATTATGAAAGAAATTTCTATTTAAAGAAAGCTAAAATTTGAGAAGTTGGAAATTTCTAAAAACATACAAATAATTTTTTAAATCAGTAAAGCTATTAGAAACTTGCCTAACAATGTTTAATTTTATATATTCCATCGACGTGAGTTGAAGAACATTTGTTGTATATGAGTCAAATGTTATTTGTAATTACTGTCAATGACAAAATTAAATAAAAATAAATAATAAAGAAAATTTGCTTTAATATTAAGCAATTATATCATAAAGCAGAAATGAGTTAAACATAACCAATGCACTATAACTAAATTAAAGAAAAACATTTGAAAAAATCAAAGAATTATTCTAATAATTTGAATTACAAGATACCAAAGAGATTGAGTATGATATTCTTGATTGAAAATTCATGTAAAAGTCAAAATGCCTTGTAATGTATGCTAAAAGACTAATTCATAAGATACTTAACAATTTAAAAAACATTTAATTTTCATAAACTCACTAAGTCAAATGACGTCCATTCCATCTGGATCATACCTTATTTGAATTTTTTATCACTAAAGAAATTAAATGATAATAAAAATAGTAAATTATTACCTTAGTTCTATGTAAGCATATTCAACCTAAGTGGAAGTAAAGTATGGTAATACAAGCATATAAAAGTAATGAAAGGTCACACATAAGAGAATCAGAGTTTCATAATAGTCTGATGAATTCAAAGGGAACATTTTGAAAGAAATAAGACAAATTATACATGAAATTTACATTTCAAGAAATAAGGAGATCGATTAGAACTTCCTTGATCATGAAATAGTATAGAAATAAAATCGTTTAGTAAAGTACGAGCACATCCTCAAAATTACAATAACAAAACAATAAAATAGGTCGTGTTGATATAAGGCTAAAGAAATTTGCTTCATATTGATCAAGTCTTATTTGCAATTACTATGAAGTTTTAAAGTAATTAATTATAAATAGCAATAAATTATTAATCTATTGTTAAGAAAAATATATTGAATCTAAAATGAGATAAATTGAGGCAAAGTAATGTAAAAACATGAAAGCATTGCGATGGTCGCATATATGGAGTAAAGAATTTTATAGTAATATAACCAAGTCTAAGAAAAATTTTTGAAGATATGAGATAAATTAAACAAGACTATTTTATTCCAAGATACTAGGAGAGTGAATGTGACAATCTTGATTGTCAAATTTGGTATAAATAAAAATATCATGTAAAACATGGTAAAAACGTAGAAAACAATATTTAAAATTTTTATATGGACATTTAATTGGATTTAGGTCGTTAAGACATGTCACATGATTTTTTTTTCATCTCGATTACACCTCATTAAAAATTATAAGAAATTTGAATATTGAAATAAGAAAGAGTAATAACAAAACATTAATTTTATGTTAATCAAAAGTATATGTGAAAGCTTAAAAAATATAAATTGAAGAAGTATAACAGACCAAATCAATGTGATATAAAGATCACATATTAAGACATTATGTGTTACATAATATTTAACAACATAAAATGGAAAAAGGTTCAAGAAATGCAATAATTTGTATCGAAAAGTTGCATTTTAAAATAGTAAAGAGATCAAGTGTAACATAGTCAATTGTAAAAACAAGTATAAAACATAAAGCATCTTAAAGTGTGCCAAAAGATTACAAAGCATTTTTTGGGAAACACATAATTAAATATTTAATTTGCATAAGCTCATCAAGCTAAGACCAATAGTGATTATTTAACCCTTATTATATCTTATTTGGAATTACGATGAATTACAAAAATAATAATAATTATAATAAATCAATAGTTTAATATAAAGTAATAATATAATTAAGATAAAATGATAGAAATTAAAACCATGTAATGTAAACATGTCAAACTAATGTTCAAATCATGCTGAAGAACTATTAGAGTGCCATAGTGACAAAATGAAATCACTAAAAAACATTCGATAAAATGTGATAAATTATATGACAAAGTTGTATTATAAGAAATAAAAAAGATTAAGTGTCATTTTCTCTATCGTGAAGTAAACTATGAAATAAAATGCAATGATAAGAATCAAAAAGGTACTAGAACATAAAGAATTTTAAAAAAAATATGAAAATGAACATTTAATTGCATTGTGTTTAATAAGGCATGTTCAAGTATGTTGGCTACATCAAAATCAAACCATATTTAGAATTGCTAAGAATTTCAAAGTTAAAATTGAAATTATAATAATTAAATTATTTTGAATATTAATAACAAATATATATTAAATCTGAAATAAGGTAAGCTGAAAAAAATGTAACATGACAAAATAAAAGCAATTTAAATGTCACACGAGTGGAGATTTAGATTTTCGTATTAATATAAAAACTTAAAGTGAAAAATTAAGAAAAATGACATAAATTCATCAAGATCAATTAAAGTTATAAAATATAACGATATTAAAGCAAAATATTTAAAGAAAAGATATAAATTTTCTTGGAAATTTGCATTCCAATAAACTAAAGGGATTGAGTGTAACATCATCAACCATTAAATATGATAAAAATAAGAACATCTTGCAAAATATTTTGGAATTCATGAAAAAAAATTAAATAATAAAAAATTTGTTATTTTATTTCATAATGATTTTTGAGATGAGCCTAACTATGTTTGTTTTGTCTCGACATAACCATATCAAGAATTACTATGAACTACTAATGTAAGTAGGCATACAAAAATATATTTTTGTGTTAAATACTAAGAAAAAATGTATTAAAGCTAAAGTGAAATAAATGGTTGTAATATAAAAAAATCAAGGAGATGAGCAAATCACATGAGAGGAAAGTTAGTGGTCAAAGGTAGGTTAACAAAACAAAGGAAAAGAATTTGAAGGAATGGATAAAATATCATGACGAAATTTCATTCCAAGATATTAGGAAGATCAAAAGTGCCATTCTCAATTAAGAAATGTGGCATAAATTGAAATGACTTGTAAAGCTTGCCAAGATCGTAGAAAGTAAAAGAATATAGAAAAATGAAAGTTGTTTCACATCCTTTACACAACTATTGGAATTCTTAAAAATTACCAAGCTATTTATACATAAATAATAATAAATT
Source organism: Vanilla planifolia (assembly GCA_023846275.1). Classification (NCBI taxonomy): domain Eukaryota; kingdom Viridiplantae; phylum Streptophyta; class Magnoliopsida; order Asparagales; family Orchidaceae; genus Vanilla; species Vanilla planifolia. The sequence goes on along the minus strand of JAIUJO010000223.1, from coordinate 678,238 downwards.
CTATTTTGATGTTAAGAACTTACGTATTAAGGTTGAGATGTGATAAAGATAAACAATGTAATATAACCAAACTAGAGCTATTTAAATATCTAATGAGAGAAGATATAAAGTTTAATGTTGCTGGTCACCTGAGAGAAAAATTTGTCCCTTTAATTAAAACAAGATAATAATGGCAAAAGTTTTTGTGAAATAACATAAATTATATAAGAAATTTTAAGTCCATAATTAATGAAAATAAGATGCAAATGAAAATCCATAGTAAAGATGTCTAAAAACTAGAGAATTAAAATTTAAAAAAATATGAAAATTGATATTTAAATAGATGTTGCTCATTTAGATATGTTCAATGATGTTAATTTCAAGTCAAACAATGCATCTTTGCAATTACTATGAATTGCTAAGGTAAATATGCATAACTAATTTTTTTTATTTTAATAATAACTAAACAAATAATAAAGTTGTGATAAAAGAAATTGTAATATATTAACATGCCTAAATGAAAGCAATTTTAAGGTCCAATAAGAGAAGAATTATAATTTCACCGTGTTATATCCACATGTAGGGGAGCATTTGAAGAAATGAGTTCATTTTTATGGGAAAGATTGATTTCTAAGTACTAATGAAATCAAGGTTAGCACCCTTTCTCATTAAATCAATTATGAAATAAAATGTCACATAAAGCTCAACAATTTCCTTAAAAACATTAAACATAGAAATTGATATTTAATTTATTAGAGCTGATTGAGATGAGTCTCATGAATGTAAATAAGCATAAACAATAAAAATAATTTTAATTTAATATTAACGAAATAAATATCAGAGCTGAAATTAGATAAGTTAAAGCAATTTATTTTGGCCAAATCAAAGCTATATATATATATATATATATATATATATATAAAGAGGGTTAGAGCTACATATTGATACTAGCAAATTGGTTGAAAACATTCGAAGAAATGATATATATCATGCAAGAAAATTGCCTTCTAAGATACTAATTTTACCAAAGAGATTGATTGTAGTATTTTCATTTATCAAAACATTTATTAATAAAAGCATCTTATAAAACATGTAGAAACATCAAGAAAAGAATATTTAAAAAATAGAAATAAATGTTAAAGATAATTTAGCTTATCAAGACAAGTTGAACGACATTTGTTTCATGGTAACTATAACGTATTTAAAATTATTACCATTTTCCAAAATAAAAAAGAAAAGATAAAAAAGTATTATTTTACTCAAATGTAAATATATATTTAAATAAAAATAAGATAAATTGAACTAAAATAACATAAAATATCAAGTTGATGCAAGTGTAAAATGAGAATAAAATTATAACTATTAAAAATAAATCCAAATCAAAGTGAAAAATTTGAAAATATAAGATAAGTTATGTTGAAAAGCCGCAATCCAACATACTAGTGTGTTCAGAGTGCATAATCCCTGATAATCAATGGTGCAAGCAAAGATAACTAGAAAAGGGTTCCAAAAATTAGGAAAATATATTTTAAAGTATAGATATGAATTACTATGAATTTAACATTTCACATAAACATAACTAATACTAATTTTTTTTTATATTAAGTAAATGTAGATTAAAACAAAATTCAAAAAATAATGCGATGTAGTACAACCAAATAAAGGTAATATGAATATATGCAATGACATTTAGTGTTATGTTATAATTTAACCAAATCAAAAAATAGAAATTGAAGAAATGAGACAAATTATATAAGGAAGTTACATTAAAAAATGATAGTGAGATTGAGTGTTAACATCTTAATGATCAAATCATGTACAAAACAACATGTTTCATACGACATGCCAAGATATTAAAAAATTAAATATTTTAAACTTTAGAAACTAATATTTTATTATATAGAACTCATCGTTAGGATTCAATCATTCTTTGCATTAGTTTGATCGTACATTGTTTGGAATTACCATTAATTTCCTAAAGAAATAGACATAAAAGAAAATAAATTATTATTCTGACATTAACTACATATCTTTTAAAGCTATCTTAGGATAAATTGAGGCAATGCAACATATTGAAAAACTCACACATGAGGAGAATTGTAGCTTTATAATAATAAAAGCAAATTAAAGAAAAACATTTTGATAAATAAAAAAAATCACATAAGAAAGTTGCATGAGAGTAGCAAGTCTAACACCCTTGTTTTTCCAATCAGATACAAATGGAAATGTCTTAGAATGCTATTAAAGATATTGAAAAAATATTTTAAAATTATAGAAACAAATATTTAATGTTTTTGAATTACTATAGGTTACCAAAGTAAAAAAACATCAATAGTAATGAATTGTTATTTAAACAATGAGTAAATATATATTAATGTTAAAATGAAATCAAATGAAGCTGTGTAATATAACAAAATCAATATAATAAAATCAAAGTAGAGTTAATGGAAAACATTTTAAGAAGTAGGAGAAATTGGAAAGGAATATTTTATTGTAGGATAATTTGTAGTCATGCATAACATTCCCAATATCAAAATTTAGTATAAAAAAATGTCTTATAAAGTATTCAAAAACATTAGTAAATAAAAAATTTGAAAATATTGCCCCAAATATTTAATTGGATAGAGCACGTCGAGATGAGCGTGATGACTCTTAGTAATCTCGATCAGATCTCAATCAGATTAACCAGGAAATAATAAAATAAATAATATAAAAAAAGAAAATATTTTTTAATTTTGATTTATTGTATATATTAAAGTTGTAAAGAGATAAATATTTGCATTATAACATAACTAAATCAAAGATATTCAAAGGCTACTTGAGAGGAGATCTAAAGTCATTAGGTAATATTGCCAAATTGATGGGTTCAATTTGAAGAAATGTGTTACATTTTATACCAAATTTGTATTACAATATAATAAAGATACTAAGAAATCAAGTGTAATATTTTTGATCACCAAATAATGTAAATTTTGAAATATCCAATAAAATATGTCAAAATCTTAAGAAATATATACTTAAAATAGTTTTAATAAATGTAAAATTGCATATAGTTATTTAGGATGGGTCCAGCAATGTCTACTTCATCTAAATTAGTCCTCATTTGGAATTGCTAAAAAATACCAAAGAAAATAAACTTAAATAGTAAAAAGTTCTATTTTAAAATAATTTAAATATATTTTCCAATATAAAAATAAAAGAAAATTAAGTAAAGCAATATAGTGAAATTACAGTAATATAAATGTCTCATTAGAGAAGATTTGGAATTATAGAACAATATAGCCAAATAGAAAGCTAAAAATTTGAAAAGTAAGATAAATTACATAAGAAATTGTTATTCCATGATATAAGCAGAATGAGGTGTAACATCCAGAGTCATCAAATCTAGTGCGAATTAAAATGTCTCATAAAAGATTCAAATAATTGGAAAAAATAATAAAATATATATATAAATGAATATTTAACAAGATAGACTTCAGTTATTTCGATATAATTGAGTTAGTTTTATGTTAAAAAATAAAAATGTAAATAATCATAAATAGTAAAAATATTTATTTGAATAAATATATATATATATATATATATATGAATGTTGAAATTACATTAATTAAAGATATCTAACATAAGCAAAATTAAGGTGATTTATTGATCACATGAGAAGACAATTATATACATAATAATATAAGAAAATCAAATGAAAAAATTTGAAGAAATTAGATAAATTGTGCAATGAAGTTGCCTTCAATGATGTTGTTGAGGAGATTTTTTATAACAACCTTGATCATAAAAACAAGTGAAAATTAAATTTTAGAAAATATAGAAATAAATATTTAAAAGTATGTAACACTTTAAGATGTGTCTAATAGCATGTCTCGATCGATTCCCAATAACAATTTCTAGAAGTTATCGAATTAAACAAGCATAAATAATAATAAATTGTTATTTCAAAATTATTTGAATAAATAATGTAGCTATATTAGATATACTTAAGTATTATTTTATAAGAAAAACAATATGATGTGAAAGATAGATGAGACATGAATTAAATGATTAGAGAAGCCCAATAAAAATCAAAGCAAAAGAACTGAAGAAGTTAGATAAATTATGCAGAGAAGTTTTATTCAAAGATATTATGTACATTGAGTGTAACATACTCGCTCATCAAAATAGGAATGAATAGAAATGCCTCCTAAAGTGCACCAAAGAAATAGAAAAAATATTTAAAAATATATAAATAAATATCGTATGAGATTGAGTTGGTTAAGACGTGTCAAATGACATTTATTTTGTGTCAATCAAACTTCATTTGGCATTTCACAACTCACAAATAAAAAAAAATAATTATAATTTTTTTTAAAAATAACTAAATTTATATATTAAAACATAAATTAGATAGATGGAACCAATGTAAAACAATCAAATGAAATTGAAGTAAAGGTCACACAAGAGAACATTTATAGTTATATAAAAATATAACCAAACAAAAGCAAAACCTTCAGAAATATAGCACAAATTATATGAAAAATTTTAATCTGGGGAGATTATGAGATGGAGTGCAACACCCTCGATTATAAAATCAAGGTTGAATCTAAATGTCTAATAGATCATGCCAAATCCATAGAAAGAATTTAAAAAATATAAAAAAATAGTTAATTAAATAGTGCATATTGAGTTTGGTCCAATGGTTTTTTTCCATCAATCAAACCTTGATTCGAATTACTATATATTACAAAATTGAATAAGATTAAATAATAAAAATAATTATTTAGTACATAAGTAATTTATACTAAACTTAAGATTTGATAAATAAAGCATTATAATATAATGAAATTAAAGTGGCATACTGGTAATAATGAAGGAGATCTAGAATTACATGAGGATATAAAGAAATTTAAAGGAAAAGTTTTTTAGAAATGAGATATAATATATAGGGAATTTATATTTCAAGATGCTAATAATACTTAAATGAGAGAGTGCAATATTTTTTCTTATCATTTCAATTACAAATGAAAATATCGCATAAAACTTGTAAAAATTCTAAAAAATAATATTAAAAAATATATAAAAACGAATATTTAATTGGATATAGCTCGAAGAGATGATTACAACGATGCTTAATTCATCTCGATCAAACTCACTTTGAATTACTATGAATTAAATAATTAAATAAGCACAAATAATCATAAAATATGATTTTAATATAACGTAAATATATATAAAACTAAAATATGATCAACTAAAATAGTGTAATTGTACAAAAACAAGGCTATCTAAATGTGACATAAAAGGAGATTTAGACTTGCACAACAATACAGCAAAATAAAAGAGACATTTGAGAAAATGAGTACCTTTATTCTAGAAAGTTGCATTTCAAGATGCTAACGAGATTGAGAGTAATATTCCTGACCATCAAGTTATGTACAAATCGAAATGTCCCAAAAATATTGTTAAAAATATAGAAAATAAAAATATTAAAACATTCAAAAAACAATTAATCATATAAAAATCTTTAAAATAAGTCCAACAATATTTGCTCCACCTTTCTTTCTCCTTGTTAGAAATTATTATGAATTACGAAGCAAATTAAGCATAAATAATAAGAAATAATTATTGAAAATAATGTAAATATATATTTTTAAATTTAAATGAGTTAAATTTGAGCTATTCAACAAAACAAAATCAAATTGATGTAAATGCCACATAGAAGAAGATGTAGTCATAAATAATATAATAAAATAAAAACAAAAATTTAAAATATTAGATACTATGTTAGTAAAATTGTTATTCAAAGATTCTAATGAGATCTGCTATAACATCACAAATCATTAAATCTGGTATCAATTGAATTATCTTGTAAAGCATGCAAAATAAATAAATAACTAAAATATAAAATAATATTACAATGAAAATTTATTTCTACATAAGTAATTTAGTTGAGTACAATAATTATTATTTCAACTTGATCAAACCCCTTTGAAATTACAATGAAGACAAAAGTTATTGTTCATAAATATTAAAAAATAATTATTCCAATTTTTTAAAAATATATATTAAAGTAGAAGTAAGATAAACTTAATTAATTTAATATAGCCAAATTAAAGTGATGTAAAGATAGTATTAGAGTAGAATAGAGTTTCTTATAAATATAACTAATTCAAAGGGAAAAATTGAAAAAATTGAGACAAATTGTATAGGAAAGTTGCTTTCAAAGATGCTAAGAAGATTGAGTGTAACACCTTGATCTCCAAATTAAATAAAAGTAATATAAACAATTCAAAACAATGTGATAGAGACAATAAAGAACAATTAGAGCATTAGGGTAACATAATAAAATTGAAAGAAAAATATTTAAAGAAATAAGATAAACTATATAGAAAAATTATATTCTAAGATAATAAGGAGGTCAAACATAGCATCCTTCTTCATCAAATCATATGTGAATAGTAATGACTATTAAAGTGCACAAAAGTCATAAAAAATAAAATATTTTGATGTAAAAAAACAAATATTAAATTTGATAAAGATCATTGTGACAAGTGTAATAAAGTTTGTTTTACCTTTTTTAGAAATGTTTAGAATAAACCTCAATTAAAAAATAAAATAATTATGAGTAAATAAAAATCTTTATTTTGAAATTAAATAACTTTACTTTAAAAGTAAATTTACTTAATTAGAACAAATGGAATCTATCCAAACAAAAGTGATATAAGGTCACACAAGAAGAGATTTAAACTTATATAAGAACATAACTAATAAAAGTAAAAAATTTTTAAATATATGATAAACTGTATGGAAACATTGCATTTGAAGACATTAAAGAAACAAAAATGCAGCTTAGCAGATCATCAACTCAAGTACAAATACAAATGCTCCATATAGCATAGAAAAGCAAAAGAAAACTTTTTTAAAAAATATAGAAATGAATATTTAATTGAATGGATCTTATTAAGATGAGTATAAGGTCATTTTTTTCATCTCGATTAGACCTCGCTAAGTAATTACAATAATTTACAAAGGTAAATAAGCATAACCAATGATAAATTTTTATTATAAAACTTAATAAATTTACATTAAAGCTAAAATAAAAAAATTAACAAAAGTAACATAACATAATAAAAACAAAGTAATGGTCACATAGAGGAAGATTTAATATTACTTAGTGATATAACAAAACTAATGGGAAAATTTTCAAGAAATAAGTCATATAATATAAGAATTGTTTATTTTGCTATACTAATAATTCAAACAAAATGTAATATTTTTAATTATTGAATCAGCTATAAATAATAATGTATTTTAAAAGAAATAAAACCCCTAAAATGTAAAATACTAAAGAAATATCAAAATGAATGTAAAATTTTATTTTGCTCACTGAGACAAGTAAAAACTTATGTCTTGTCTTAATTAGATTTTATTTGGAATTACTATGATTTAACTCATTACATAAATATGAACAATAACAAATTACTTTCTTAATATAATGTAAATACTTATTAAAAGAAAAATAAGATAAATTCAGGAAATATAATTTTATAAAATTGAAGTGGTGTAAACGTCACTCAAGAAATGATTTAGTTTGATAGAATAAAATAAAAAATTAAAGCAATAAATTTGAAGTGATGTGTTAAATTATACAAAATTTGTATCCCAAGATACTCATGACATAGAAATCAACTTCTTTAGTCAAGTCAGGTATGAATCAAAGTATGTAATAAAATCCACTAAAAATAGACATTAAAATGTTTCAACATATGGAACTGAATATGTAATTTGATAAAGCTTATTGTCATGTGTGCAATAATATTGATTCCATCTTGATTAGATCTCATTTGTAATTTTTGTGAATTTATTAAAAAAATAAGAAATACTAAAAAAAATTTTATTTTAATAAAATTTAACTATGCATTAAAATTTTAAAAAGAAAACTTCAAACAATATAGTATAATAAAAACAACGATAGTAGAAAGTAACAATATAGTAGATTTAGAGTTATAAGATAATAATAATGAAAGAGAAATATTTGAGAAACTGTGTTAGGTTATGTTGCAAATTGTTATTCTAACATACTAATGGGATCAAGTGCAACATCACTTATTACCAAATGTTATATGAATCAAAATCTTTAAGAATGCGTACAAAAAAGTAAATAAAATATGAAATTGCATAAAAATTATTATTTACAATGATATAGGTCATCTTGTTGTGTTGAGTAATGTTTATTTCATCTCGATTAACCCTCCTTTGAATTACTATGAATTTCCAAAATAACTATTCATAAAAAATAAAAGTTTTATTTTAGTATTAAGTAATAGAATATAAAAGCTAAAATTTGATAAATTAAACCAATGCAATATATCCAAGTCAAAATCATTTATAGGTCACAAGAGAGGACATTTAGTGTCATATAGTAATATAACAAAACAAAAGAAGAATATTTGAGGAAATGGAGTAAATTTTATAGGAATGTTACTTGCAAAGATGTTAAGCATGTTGAGTCTGATGTCCACGATCATCAAATCAAGCGTGAATTTAAATATCTTTTAAGTTATGCAAAAACTAATTAAAAAATTCAAAAAAAATATTAATAAACTTTAATTGTATAATGGTCATTGAGACGAGTCAAAAAAGGATTATTTTGTCTCAATAACACCTTATTTATAATTATTACAAATTAAAAAAAGTAAATAATCATAAATAATAATAAATTATTATTTTAACAATATGTAAATATATAACAAATTTGAATTAGATAATTTGAAGTAAAGTAATATAATAAATACAAAATTATGAGAAACATGATGAATGGAGAATAGACTTACACAATAGCATAACAAAAATTGAAGCAAAACATTCAATGAAGTGAGGTAAGTTGTTCACGAAAGTTGCATTCCATGATACTAAGGATGTCAAGCATCACATCACAATTCATAAAATCAAGTGTGAATCAAAATTCCTTATAAAATATACTAAAGTTATTATAATAAAATATTTAAAAATATGGAAATGATTATTTAATTGGAGAAACCTAATTGACACTAGTCAAGCAAAATTTGTTGTCTCTATCAAAATTTCTTTGGAATTAATCAAAATAAAAAAATTAAAAAGCAAAAAAATTTTAAGTTTATATTTTAAAATTAAGAAAACATATATTGAAAGTGAAATTAGATAAATGGAACAAATATAATATAACCAAATCAATGGGATATAATTGTGAAAGGAGAAGAGATTTAGAGTTATATATGAACAAAACTAACAAAAAGCAAAAACTTTGAAAACATACAACAAATTATATGAAAAATTTACACTCCTAATACCAAAGAGATCCAGAGTGGCACCATCAATTATGAAATTAAGTTAAAAATGAAATGTCTAACAAAGCATAAAAAAGCCTTAGAAGAAACTAAAACAAGGAAAATGGAAAAAAAATTTAGTTAAATTGAGCTTATTGTGATGAGACCAACATTTTGTGTTTTTTCTTGATCAAACCTTATTTAGAATTACTAAGAATTAACCAAACAAATAAGAATTTTTGATAGCAAATTGTTATTACTAAGCAAATTTATATTAAATATAAAATAAGATATATTAAGTGATGTAATATAACAACTTAAAAATGATGTAAAGCTAAGCAAAAAAGTTATTTATAGCAACATAGTGATATAACTAAATTTAATTGAAAACATTAAAGAAGTGATTTATGTTATACAAAAAATTTGTATGCCGTGAATCTAATAATGCCAAGGAGATAGAGTGTAATATTTTTTATCATTAATTCAATTATGAGTAAGAAACCCTCACTAAATTTGCTAAAGCTTTCAAAAAAAAATATTAAATATATAGATATATATAAACGAATATTTAAAGAGATAAATCTCATTATGATGAGTCAAACTATGTTTATTTCATCACAATTAAACCTAATTTAGAATTATTATGAATTACTTCTTTTAATAAGCATAAAAAATAATAAATTATTAATTTAACATAACATAAACTTGTATTAAGACTAAAATTTTGTAAACTGAAGTAATATAATTTTATTAATTCAAAGCAATGTAAATGTTGCATGAGAAGGGATTTATAGTTATACAATAATATATTAAAATTAAAAAAAGTCTAAGAAATTGAGAATTTTTTTTGAAATTTTGCATTGTAAAATACTAATAAGATCTAGTGCATCATCCTCGATCATCATGTTATGTATGAACAAAAATTACTCATAAAGTTTGTTAAAAAATATAAAATAAATTATCATAAAAAATAAAAAAGAATATTTAATTTGATTTTGCTCATCGATTAACATCAATTAAATTTTGTTCAATCTTTATCTGACAACATTAATAATTTCCATGATTTACTAAAATAAATATGCATAAAAAATAGTAAATTATTATTTAAATATGATGTAAATATATATTGAAGCTAAATTTAGATAAATTTAAGCAACATAATATTACCAAGTCAATGTGATGCAAAGGTCTAATGACTATAACTTCTGGTTATGCACTAAGAAACCAAGTCATAGAAACAAATTTGAGGAAAATAGTTAAAATTTATAGGAAAGCATTTACAAAGATGCTAAGAAATTTCTGTGAGACATCTTTCATCATTAGATAAGAAAAGAGTAAAAATATCTCATAAAAGGCTCCAAACAATTTATAAAAATATAAAAATGAATGTTTCATTTGATAGAGCTAGTGAAGACAAGTCTAACAACATTTTTTTTGTCTCAATTCAATGTTGATTTTTTTAATTTCAATAAAATTACAAAAACAAGTAAGGACAAATAATAATAAAATATTATTTTAGTAATAAATAAATATGTAATAAAGTTGAAATGAGATCAATTGAATTAACTTATACACCAAAAATCAAAGGGTTGTAAAAGTCACAAAATTGGAGAATTAGACCTTTACAAAAAAAAAATTAGTGCAAAACATTAGAAGAAATGAGATAAATTGCATAGTAAAGTTATATTCAAAGTTACTCAAGGGGTGAAATGCAATATCCTTATTTTTCAAGCATAATATGAATGAAATTTTCTTGTAAAGTGTAGCAAAGCCATAAAACATAGAAATATTTAAATACAAAAAAAGAAATATTTATTTTTATAAAACTCTTTAGATTTTTTTATTTAATCTAATCATGTTTTTCTTGTCACATTTTCATCTCATATATATAATTTTTAAATAATTAGTAACATTAAATAACCTAAAATATTAATAAATTATAGTTTTTGTATTATATAAATATATATATTTAAAAATTTAATTTAAAAAAATTTAAGCAATATTATAAGATTAATTAGAACTAATTTAAACCTCAAATGAGAAACAATTTGGTGGTAACAATAATAAAAACAAATTAAAGTAAACAAAAAGAAAAGAGAGATTAATTATACAAGAAAATTACATTCAAAGATACTAAGGAGGTAAAGTGATCAACTTTAATCAACAAATTGGGAAAAAAATAGTATCCCATAAGTTGAGCAAAAATCCTAAAAAATGCATTTTAAAAAAAAAGAAATGAATATTTAAGTGGATAGGGTTTGATAAGATGAGATTAGTGACCTTGATAAAAATTATAGTGATTTAACTTGTTAAATAAACATAAATGATAAAACATTAGTCTTATTATTAAGTTAATATATATTACAACAAAAATCAATAAATAAAAGAAATTAAATTAGATAAATGGATCAATTATATAAGAATGTTATATTTAAGAGGCTAAGGAGACCAAGCGTGATATCCTTAATTGTAAAATTAGGCAATAATTAAAATATCTCAAAATGTGAGCCTTAACCACAAAATAGAAAATATTTCAAAATATAGAAACACATATTTTATCCTATAAGCATGTCGAGTATAGTCCAATGACATTGGTTTTGTCTTGAGTGGAAATTGTTTGGAATTACTAAAATTCACAAAAATAAATATGTTTAAAAATAATAAATTTTTTTTTCAATATTGTCTTAAAATTTATTAAATTTGTAAAAAAATTTAATTGAAACACTGTAATATAATAAAATTAAAACAATTTAATAGTCACATATGAAAAGATTAAGAGTTTCATAATAATACAACTAAATCAAAGCAAAAACTAAAAAATAAAATAATTGTATAAAAAAAATAAATTTTAGCATGCTATGGAAATATATTATTCTGTACTTTGCAATCAAATTAGTTAAGATTGAAAATATATTTTAAAGCATTTAAAATTTAATACTTTATAGGATAGAGCTGCTTTAGATGGGTCGAATAACATTCCATTCATCATGATAACTATTTTTTGAAATACAATAATTTACCAAACTTAGTAAGCACAACTAATAATAAAATATTATTTTAATATTTGGTAAATATATATTTATAAGTAAATGAGATAAATTAAAGTAATATTATTGAACTACACTGAATAAACATAAGAGGCACATGAAAGTTAAACTAGAGCTTCATTATAACTTAATAAAAGTATAAGAATAACATTGAAAGAAATGAGATAAATTATGTAAGGAGTTGTAATCAAGGATACTTAGGAGATCAAGTGACACATTCTTGATCATCAAATCTGGAACAAATTAAAATGTCTCCTAAAATAAATCAAATCCAAAAAATTAAATATTTGTAATTATAGAAATAAATATTTAAGTAGATAAAGCTCATCAAGATGAGACTTTTTACGTTTTCTTCATCTCAAAAGTACCGCATTTCAAATTACTACAAAAAACATAAGTAAATAAGTATAAATATTAATAAAATTTTCTTTAATTTTAAATAATCATAAATATTGATTCTAAAAAGTGAAAATTAATGCAATTTAATAAATCTAAATCAAAAGAATATCAATTTTACATGAGAGGTGAATTAGAAATTTGTAGTAATATAATAAAATCAAAGAAGAACACTTAAAGAATTGACATAAATACAAGAAGAAAGTTGCATTTTGAGATACTAAGAATATTTATTACAATATCCTCGATCATCAAATAAGGTATTAAATGAAATGCCTTTTACAAAATTATAAAATAATTGTATAAAATATATTTTAAATTACAAAAAGGAATATTTAATCATATAGGGCTTGTCGAGCTATCTCGGATGAAGTTTGTTTCACATCAATCCGACCTTGTTTGTAATTAATAAAATTTATCAATGTAAATAAATAAAATTAATAAAAAATTATTATTTTTATATTAGCTAAATATATATTAAACTTAAAATTAAATAAATAAAAGAACTTAAATAAAACCACACAAAAAATTGAAAAGGTCATAATTGAGGAAATTAAAGATTGATACTAATATAGCAACATAAAATTAAAAAATTAAAGAAACTCAATAAATTCTTGATTAAGAACGTATTCCATGATACTAAAAAAATTTAATTGAAAATTTAATGGATATATTTATATTAAAGGTAAAACTAGATAAGCTAAACAAATATAACATTTCAATGCCAAAGTAACACAATGTGATAGGAATGGTGAATTTGAATATCAAAGTAATAAACCTAAACCAAGGTAAAAAAATTTTAGAATAGGAAAAGTCACATAAAAAAGTTGTACTTAGAAATACTAAAGGTAATGGGTGTAATATAATAGATTATTATATAAGGTACAAAAAATATTGTATAAGTGTATGAAAATCAATGAAAATATCAAAATGAATATTCTATTACATAGAGCTATTTAAGTAAAAAATTCATGTTTCATCATGATCAAATGTTATTTGTAATTATCATGAATTTGTAAAACAAATAAGAAAAAAAATAGTTAAACATTAGGTTTGTATATACTATAGTGGAAGTCAGATAAATTAAAGAAAAATTATATAACCAAACTATAGCTACGCAAAGGTCAAACAAGAGTAGACTTAAAGATTTATAAAGTATAAAAATCAAAGATAAAAATTTCAAGAAAATAGATAAATGATTTGGGAAAGTTGAGTTGCAAGATATTAAAGAGACTTGATGCATTAGGTAGAAATCAAAATATTTACTTCATCATGGATGGACCTAGTATGGAATAAATTAAAAACACAAATTTAAAAAATGTAAATAATAACAAATTATTACCTTAAATTAATGAAATTTATTTTAGGGTTGAAATCAGATAAAATAAAATAATGTAATGTGACAAAATCGAAGCAATTTAATTGTCATATAAGATAAGCACTATAGTTTTATAGTAGTATAAATAAACAAAAGAAAGAAAATTGAAAAAATAAGACAAATTGTTGTGGAAGGATTACTCCAAGATAATAAGGAGATAAAGTATATCATCCCAATTCATACAAGAATATAGGAATCTAAATATGTCATAAATTTTTCTAAAATCATAAAATTTATTAAAAAAGAAGTAAATATTTAATTTTATAAAGTTTTCACAACAAATTTAATGACCTATACTTCATCTCAATTAGAACTTGTTTGAATTAGTGTGAATCGCAAACATAAATATAATAAAAATAATAATTTAATTTTAAGAAAATATTTGATAAAATAAAAATTACAAAAAATTAAAGCTATATAACATAATTAAAGTGATATAAAAGCAACATGGGAAGACATTTATAGAGACTAAGCCTTTCGAGACAAGTCTAATGATATTCATTTCATCACGATATGAACTTGATTCTAATTACAACAAATAACTAAACTAAAATAACACAAAAAAGAATAAATTATCAATTTAACATTGAGTAAAAATTTCACAAAGTAGAAAGGAGACAAATTGAATCAATTAAATATATCCATATAAAAGTTTTGTAAAGCTCACATGATTAAGGAAAGGAGATAAATTGTACGGTAATGTAGTCATTAAGGATACCATGGTGACCAAATGAAATATCCTTGATTATTAATAAGGTATGAATCAAACAATCTCATAAAAAAGCTAATGACATAGGTAACAAAAATATGTAAATCTTTTAAAAACAATATTTAATTAAATAAGACTCACTGAGAGGTGTTGAATTACATTTCTTTCATCTTAATGAGAGCACATTAGGGATACTACAAATTACCAAATTAAATAAACATAAATAATAAAAAAATATTATTTTAATATTAAATAATTTAATAATAAAACTCAAGTTAAATTAAAGCAATGTAATATAACAAATTTTTTAGTTTCGATGTCATTTAATAAAATAAAAAAAATGTTTAAAGAAATAGGATAAAGTTTACAAAAACGTGCACTCTAAGATTAACAGGAGATAAAGAGTATCATCTTCAATTATTAAATTTCTTATGAATTGAATATCTCTTAAAGAATGCAAAAATAATAGAAAATAAAATGTTTAAAAATATAGAAATGAATGCGTAATTGAATAGACCTCATTAGGAAGTACCAAAAATCTAAGAAATTTTAGTGTGACATTCTTGGTAATCAAATAAAATAAGAATCATAACCTCTATGAAAGCTTACATAAATAATTGAAAATATAATACCTATAAATTTAGGAAAAATAATTTTAGTATATAAATCTCATCCAGATGAGTGCAATGAAATTTTCTTAATATTGATTGGATAGTATTTCGAATTAGTGCAAATGATAAAAATTAAGTAAACATAAATAATAATGAAATAGTTTTTATTTTAAAAAGGATACATTAAATAAAAAATGTGTTAAATTAAAGAAAAGTAATATAAAAAAATAAAAGTAATGTCAAGGTCACATGAGTGGATAGAGGAGAATTAGCATCTAAAAGGACTTTAGAAACATCAAAGCAACAATTTTGAAGAAGCAAGCTTATTTGTATGGTAAATTTGCAATGTAAGATATAAAGGAGATCTTTTGTAACATTCTCGAACATTAAATCAAGTATGAATAAAAACACCATGTCAAGTATGCCAAAATATTAGAAAATGAAACACATTAAAATATATGCATGAATATACTATATGATAGAGCTTTTTGGAATGTGTGCAAAGTGCATGTTTCATCTACATTAGACATTATTTGTAATTACTACGAATTTAAAAATTAAATAAGAATAAGTAATAATGAATTATTATTTTAATATATTTTATATATATAATAAAGAAAAAATTAATATAAAATTTTATAATATAATATTAGCAATTGTTTAATAAAAAAAAATTTAATTAATGTCATAAATTATACAACAAAGTTCCATTACACAATAATAAAGAAATTGACTTGAATATTCTAAATCATCATATACATATCAACATGTCTTGTAAAGCATGTCACAAAATGAGTTCACTTTAAAAATAAAAAAAAATATTTAGGTTAACGGAGCTTTTTAAATTGAGTTAAATGACATTTGTTTCCTCTTGATTAAACCTTATTTAGAATTATTATAAATTGTTTCACATATTGAATGTCAATAATTACAAAATAGTATTTTAATATTAGGTAAATATAAATTAATATTGAAACAAGATAAATTAAATTAGTGTAATATGAACAAAACATTATAATATAAAAGTCACATTATGAGTTATTTAATGTGACATAGTAATATAACCAACAAAAAATTTTAAATAGACTGACTATTTTAAAGTATCTCATAAAATATGTCAAAACCAAAAGAAAATAAAATATTATAAAAATAAGAAATAAATATTTAATTTTATTGGGCTCTTCGAGCCTAATGTTACGACTTTTATTTCATTTCGATCGAATGTTTTTTAGAGTTGCAACCAATTATAAAATTAAAGAATAAAAATTAATTATGAAGCTTTACTTCAAATATATATTAAATTGGAAATAAAATAAATTGAAATAATTTAATAAAACAAAATGAAAGCTTTGGGAAGTTGACATAAGAGTAGAATAAGAATTTTGATAGTACCTTAACCAAATTGACATCAACATTTTGAAAGAATAACATAAATTTTATGGGAAAGTTTAATTAAAAATAGGACAATGATTGTAGTTCCTTAATCATCAAATATAATACAAAAGAAATCATCAAATATAAAACAAATCAAAGTGTCTTATAAGGTATGCCAAAGCCAAAGAAAATAAAAATTTAAAAAATTTAGAATTGAATATTTTATTTAATTGAGCTTGTAATGTCTTAGATTGTATTTCAAATTAATTACTAGAGAAAATAATTATGAAATTTCGTAAATTGAAGTAATGTAAGTAGATCGTGTATAACATACTTGATAATCAAACAAGGTCTAAATCAAAATATCCAATATAACTCTTTGAAACCATTAAATATAAATTATGTGAATATAAAAAAAAGTTTATTTAATTCTATAGAGAAAGTCAAGATAAGTTTAATGACATCTTTCGTCTCAATTGAGCCTTGATTAGAATTATTATCAATTAGAAAAATATATAAGCAATAATAACTATAATTTTATTTTAATTTAAATATATAATAAATCTTAAATTACTTAGATTTACATAATGGAATATAATATGATGAAAGTGATATAAAAGACAAATGACAGAATAAAAAAGTATCATAGTAATATTACAAAATTATTGTAAGTCATTTGAGTAAATATGATAAATTATGTAAGTTACTTTCAAAGATATGCTATAGACCAAGTATATCACCCTCAAACAATTAAAAATAAATATGTAGTGTGAAAAAAGCCAAATTTTTTGAAAATTAAATATTAAAATATATAATTAAATGTTTAATTTGATAGAGCTCTATGATATAAGTAAAGTGACATATGTTCTGTCTCAATCGAACCTTTTTTTATTTGCGACAACAACAAATTTTAGTAAACATAAATAATAACATATTATTATTCTAATATTAAGTGAATAAATAATATAGTGGAAATGAGACATATTAAAGCAATTTAAGACACCTTAATAAAATAAATGTATTGGCCACATGAGAGGATAATTAGATTTATAATACTATAGCAAAAAGAAAGTAATTTATTTGAAGATAAGAGGTAAATTATACATAATAAACTACATTTAAGGATACTAAGACGATCAAAGAAAACTATTCCCATTCAAATAATTGAGTAATAAACGAAATCACTTGTAAGACAAGCCAAAGTCATAGAAAAAAATATTTTCAAATATAAAAATGAACATTTTACTTGAAAAAAAACATAAAGATGAGTCTAATGACATTTTCTTCAACTTGATCAAAGCCATTTTGCAATTAATATCAATTATCAAATGAAATAATCATAAAAAAATGAGTTATTATTTTAGCATTAATTAAATATATATTAAAGTCCAAATACAATTAATCGAAAAATGGTAACATAACAAAACAAAAGAAATATAAAGGTCACAAGAGAATAGATTTTGAATTATATAGTAGTATAACCAAATCAATGAAAAAAGCTAGAGTAAAATAAATTTCATGAGAAAGTTACATTCTAAAATAAAAAGAAGATTGTGTAAACTTACCAATTATAAAATAAAGCTCAAATTAAAATATCACACAAAGTATGGAAAAATCATAGAAAATAAAACATTTTGAAAATATAAAAAAGGATGCTTAATTTAATAATACTCATTAGGACAAATTCAATGACATCTATTTCACTTCGATAGGACCTCATTTATGATTTCGATGATGTACCAAAATAGATAAACAAACATAAAATTAAATCAAAGAAATGAAAAAGGTCGCATGAGAATGGAATTACAGTTTCATAGTAATATAACATAATAAAAGTAAAAAACTTGAAAATATGAGATAAATTATATGACAATTAAATTCCAAGATACAGAAGACATCAATCATAATATCTTTAATCATTAAATCAACTACAAATAAAAATTTTTTGTAAAGAATTCCAATAAAATGGAAAATAAAACGCAAAATTACTAAATTGAATGTTTAATTAGATTGAGCTCATAAAAAGAAGTCTAATGACATTTACTCCATCATAATTTTACATCATTTTGAATTACAATGAATTATTAGAATGCATATTCATACATAATAAATATTTTTTTGAAGAGAATAAAAACCAAGAATTATCACATGAGAGGAGAATAAAAACCAAGAATTTATCGAAATTTAAGAAAAAAAATTTATTTAAACTATATAAATAGTCTAAAAAATTTGCATTCAAGAATACTATGTAGAACAATTACAATGCCATCTAATATAAAATTGGATATGGATAAAATTGGATATATATATATTTCAAATGTAGAAATTATATATAGTTTTATAAAGCTCTTTGAGATGAGTATGAACAAATAGGTTCATCTTGATAAAACTTTATTATGAATTACTTCAAATTACCATAATAAATAAGAAAAAATAATTAAAATAAATTGAACATAGAATAAACATTTAATAAAGTTAACATTTAATGAATTGGAGCAATATAATTTGAGAAAAAAAACTATATAGTGGTGACATGGGAGGAAGTTTAGAGTGTTATAGTAATATAACTAAATCTAAGCAAAATTAATTGTATAGAAAAGTTGTATTTTAACAAGCCAAAAAGATAACACAAAAATCCTTAGTCTTCAAATAAAATTTGACAGAAACTATTAAGTAAAGTGTGACCAAATTATGGAAAATGAAAAATTTTAAAATATATATGTTGATATTTAATAGAGCTCCTCAAGCCAACACCAATGATGTTTCATTCATCTCAGTAGAATGACATTGGGAATTAATTTGAATTATGAATGTAGGTAAAGAAAAATAATCACAAATTACTTTCCAAATGTTAAGTAAATCTATATATTAAATTTGAAATCAAATAAATTGAAGCAATGTTGTAAAATCAAATGAAAGTAATGTAAACGTAACAAAACAGATGATAGCTAAATATTCCTAAAACAGAGAGAAATCAGAAGGGAGTGTAACATTTCGATATAGTAATAATCGATTATATTATCCTCGATTGTCAAATTACTTATGAATAAAAATTTCTCAAAAAGTGAGTCAAAGGAATATAAAGCAATATTTGAAAATATATAAATAATTATTTAAATAGATAGAGCTTGTCCAGGTTAGTCCAATGATGTTTATTTAATGTCGATCAAATTATGTTTGAAATTGCTTCAAATTGTAATAGTAGATAAGCATAAATAATAATAAAATATTAAATTGATATTAAAATAGTTTATAATCAAGTTAAAATAAGAAAAATTGTGATTATGCAATATAACAAAAATAAAGCATTGTGATAATCACATTTGATAAGAATAAGAATATTATAGTAACATAACAAAATTAAAGAAAAAACAATTGAATAAAAGTGATAAATTATACAAGATAATTGCATTATTAGAAACTAAGCACATCAAGTGTCAGATTCTTAGTAGAAAATTAGGTACAACTAATAATGTCTCATAACGAGTACAAAAATCATGAAAAATAAAATATCAAAAGACATAAAAAAGAATATCTAAATTGATAGAGCTTATTGAAATATAATAATTTACTATATTAATTCAAGTAAATATATAATAAAGTTTAAATTAAATGAATTAAACATTATAATATATCAAAACAAATGATGTAAAAGTCATGCAAGAGGAGAATGATAGCAACATTGTAATATAACTAAATCAAAGCTATAAAATTCATAAAATGAAGGAAATTATACATGAAAGCTGCATTAAAAAGACAAAGATAAACGATTGTAATGCCCTCAACTACAAAATAATGTACAAGTAGAAATACTTTATAAAACTTTCAAAAGCTAAAGAAAATAAAATATTTCAAAATATTAAAATTAGTATTTAATTTGATATAGTACATTGATATTAGTCCAATTATTTTTCTTCGATCTCGGTAATATCTTATTTCAAAATATTATTTATTTCTAACATAAAAATCTTATAGAAAAATAGATTATTATTTTAATATTAAATTAATATTTAATAAAGTTAAAATAATATAATTTGAAGTAATGTTCTATAAAAAAGTTAAAGTGATGTAATGGGCACCTGAGAGAAAAATAAGAGTTTCATAGAGTAATATAACCAAATTAAACGAAAACTTTCGAATAAATGATGTAAATTCCATGAGAAAGTTGTATCACAAGATATTTTGGGGATCAAGTGTGGCTTACTTTTCCATCAAATTTGGCAAGAATATAAATTAAAATATTAAAAAATAATTTAAGATATTTAAAAATAAAATTAATAAAAATATAAAGAAGAATTTTTGTTTGGACAAAGCTCATCGATTTAAGTCGAATGATGTTTGTTTCATCATGATCAGGCCTCATTTGGAATTACTTAGAATTTCCAATGTAAATGATCTTAAAAATAATACCTTATTAATTTAATATTAAATCAACATATACTAAGGCTAAAATGAGACAAATTGAGGTAATGTAATTTAACCAAAGAAAATGATGTAAAGATTATTGCATTCAAAGAAACTATGGCAATCAAGTGTAATAATCTTTTTCATCAAATATAATACAATTTAAAACATCTCAAAAAGTTGCAAAATCTATAAAAAATTTCAAAATTTATAAATTAATTTTTAAATAGATAGATATCATCAAGATGAGTCCAAGGATGCTTTTCTCTAAATCAATTAGCATTTGTTTTGAATTAGTACTAATTACAAATGTAAATAAGCACAAAAAATAAAAAAATATTATTTTAATTTTGAATAAAAGATTAAATAAAGTTGATATAAGATAAATTGAAGTTCGATAGTGTGAAATATTAAGGTGATATTTAGGTCAATGTTGCAAATATATAGACTAAAATCAAAATTCTAAAATACCATAACAAAATCAAAGCAAAAAATTACAAAAAAAAGATTAATTCAGTGATATAGTTTCATTCCTAGATACTAAGGACATTGAGCGTAACATAATCGATAAAAAAATTTGGTAGGAATTAAATGGTTTTGTAAAGTTCGGAAAAGTAAAGGAAAATAAAATATTTTAAAAAAATATCACGAAATGTTTAAATGGCCAAAGGTTGTCATGTTAAGTTTGAAGGTGTTTGTTTCATCTTCGATAAAACTTCATTTAAAATAAGTATCTATTATCTAAATAAATAAAAAAATCACTAAATTTTTTACATTAATTAAATATAAGTTAAACAAAAAATAAGATAAATTAAAGAAATATAATGTAAATAAATTAAACCAATGCAACGATCACAACATGGTACGAAAAATTACGGTCCAATAAGCTGAGGAGATGAAGTGTAACATCGAATTGAAGAAATCAAATATAAAATTTTTGAATGTTAAATAACCTATGAGTCAAAATATCTTCTAAAGCCTACCAAGCATCTAAAAAATTCAATATTTAAAAATAATATAATTAATATTTAATTTGATATATCTCGTAAAGAGGAGTTCAATGACATTTATTTCCTCTCTATTATGCCTCATTTGAAATGTTTCTAAAATACTAAAGTAAATTAGCAAAAAAATGATTTTTTTTTATTAAATTTTGAAAGAGAAAAACTAAATGAATGTTATCCAAACAAAATCATCGGTAATGTAAAGGTTTAAAATTGTAAAAATGAATATTTAATTGAATATAGCACATTGATACAATTACAAGACATCTATTTTGTTTTGATTAGACCTCATTTGGAATTACAAGAAACAAATATAATCAAAATTATCTTTTTTTAAATATTAAGTAAAGATATAATAAACAAAAAATAAGATAAGAAGAATCTATCTACAAAAACAAAATCAAACTGATGTAAAAGCCACATAATAAAAATATTGGAATTTGTTACTAATAAAATTAAATAAAAGAAAAAAAATAAAAAAATTTTATATATTAGTTACATTCATAGGAACTATGGTGATCGAGTGTAACATCATTATGGTCCTGGTATAACAAATGCCTCATAGAGCTTACGAAAGTCACAAAACTTAAATATTTTAAAGCAAAAATAAATATTTAATAAGATTAAAATAATTGACATGAGTCTAAGAACATTTGTTTCATATTAATCAGACATATTTTAAAATTACTAGTAATTTTAAAAAATGAATAAAATAATAAAAAATAATTATTTTATTATTTAGTAAAAATATACAATAATTAAAAGTAGATAAATTGAAGCTTTTAACATAATAAAACAAATATGATGTAGAGGTCACATGATTGAATATTTAAAATTTCATAGTAACATAACAAAATCATAAGAAAAACTTTTGAGAAATAAGATATATTGTTCTTGAAAGTTGCATTGTATGATAGTTCGGAGAATGGATATAATATCCTTGATCATCAAATATTGTATGAATCAAAATGTCATGTATAATATGCAAAATTGCTAGAAAATAAGATATTAAAAAATATAACATGAAATATTATAATTAATAGAGCTTGTGCAAATGAATCCAATGCCATTTGTGTCAGCTCTATATTGTTTACTCTTAAAATGTATTTTAAGATATGTAAAAGCCATAGAAGAGAAATACATTAAAAAAATTAAAATGAATATTTAATTGGGTAAAACTCCTAAATGCATGTTTAGTAATGTTTGTTTTTTCTTGACCTCATTTTAAATAAGAACAAACGTAGAATACTTAAGGAAAAATAAAAATATTAAGAAAATTTATATTAAATATGAGAGGTGTCAAATTAAAGCCATGTAATGCAACCAAAAGAAAGCTACATAAAGTTAACACGAGAGGAGAGCTTGAGTTTCATTGTGTGACCTATACTTAGCTCTGATTAGTTAGATTATATAACTTCAATTTATATCATTTTTATTTTAACATATATTTGCTTAAAAAACGAAATAAATTATTAACATTTACGCTTATTTACATTTATAATTCATAGTAATTTCAATTAATATCAGATTGAGAGTAATAAAAATTTTTAGTCTTTTCTAGATGAGCTATATCAAATTAAATATTTCTATTATATTTTAGAATTTTATTTGCATGTGTTTTTGCATACTTTATAAGATATTCATTTGTCCTTGATTTGGCGAACAATGGTTTTACACTTGATCTCTTTAGTATCATGGTGTGAAACTTTCATGCATAGTTTATTTAATTTTCTTAAGCATTTTGCTATTATTTATTTATATTTCTACAAAACATTAATTCACCAGATCTATGCCTATTACATCTTTTTCATTTGATTCTATTAAATTATTAAAATTTAACTCTTTTTAACATTATTATATGTTTATTGATTGTTAAAATTAAAATTTATTATTATTTATCATAACATAAATTAGTATTTCTTAGCAACTCTTTTTGAGCATTGATCACGACAACGCAAACTTTGTTGAGCATGTCTTGAAAAACACATCCAAATTACATTTTTCTTTTTATAATTTTAAATATGCTATGAGGTATTCCAATTATTAACTTATTTCAAGATTAAGCTTGTTACATTCAATCTCCTTAGTTTTTTCAACATAATTTGTCTCAAGTAATTTATCTCATTATTAACAACCTTTTTCTTTTATTTGGTTATATAATTGTGATACTCAAATTATTCTATTATGTACCCTATTAATTAATTTAAATTGGTTATACTAGTTTTTTCTAATAAATTTAGTTTTTGCATTAGTATATATTATTTTCAAAATTAAAACATTAATTCATTATTGCTTAAGTTTTGTTTAACTTTTGGTAGCTGCAGTACTATCAAGTGAAGTCTGGTTGAGGTGAAACAAGTTTTATTAGTTTTTTTTCAAAGAGTTCTATCCATTTAAAAAATTTTCTATTTTTTAAAATATTTAATTTCTATTAGTTTATGTATGCTTTACATGATATTTAATTAATACCGTATTTGATGAAAAAGGATATTACACGTCATCTCCTTAGCATTTTGCATTACAACTTTACCATACAATTTACCTCATTTTCTCAAATTCTCAGGATTTATTTTTGTATATTAGTATGAATATAAAAATATCCTCTCATTTGTACTTTGCAATGCTTTGATTTGATTATATTACACTGATTTTAGTTATGTAGTATCAACTTTATCGTATATTGCCTTAATATTAAAATAATAATTTTTTATTTTTTTATTTAATTTAGTTATTTGTATTACTTCTAAATGAGTCCCAATCAAGATTAAACAAATATCATTAATTATTTTGAAATAATAATTACTATTATTTAAAAATATGTTATTTCTAACATTTTGTCATACTTTACAATTCATTTTGATCCAAACCTTGTTTGATTGTTATGGATGTTGCACTATAATACCTCAGTTTCTTGAATTGAATTTTTCCCACAAAATTTATCTCACTTGTTGAAATATTTCTCTAAATTTTATTATATTATAATTAAAATCTAACTCTCCCACCCTGTAGCTACTATATCCCTTTTGTTTTGTTAAATGTCATTGTATTAATTTGTCTTATTTTATCTTTAATATATATTTTCTTAATTGAAAAAAAAATTATTTATTTCTCATATTTTATTTTCTAATTAATATTAGTTTGAAATAAGGTTTGATTGAGAGGAAACAGATGTTGTTAGACTAGCCTTAATGAGCTCTGTCCAATCAAATAGCCTTTTTATATTTTCAAATATTTTTAGTTTCAAGGGTTATGACAAACTTTGAAAGATATTTGATTTATGATTTATTTGATAGTGATGGATGTTACACTTGATCTCTTTAATATCTTGGTATCTAACTTATACAATTTATTTCATTCCTGCAAAATTTCACAACGATTTAATTATTTTACTATGCAACTATATCTTATTCCATGTGACATTTACAACTATTGGATTTTGCTATATTGCATTCATCCCTAACATATACTTATTTAATATTAAAGTTAATTTATTATTTTTATTATTATTTATTTTGAAATTTCAGAAATGTTTGAAATGAAGACATGAAAGAATTACCAGTGCACTGATCTTAATGAGGTCTATCTAATTAAATATTCCTTTCTATATTCCAAGACATTTTTTTTCTAAGGTTTTGGCATGCTTTACATGACATTTTGATTTGTAATAGACTTCATGACCTTCAATGTTACACTAGATCTCTTTATTGCCTGATAATTTATCTCATTTTTAAATTTTTATTTTCCTTTTATTTATTTATATTATTATATATCCTAAATATTTTCTCACAAAGACTTTACATCACAGTGATTTAGTCTGTATTATATTACTTGAATTAATCAAATTTTATTTTTTTCTTATATTTATTTAATTTTGTTATGATAATTTATTATTATATATGCATATTTAGTTTGGCAATCCAAAGTATTTCCAAGTCATTATTTTAGTCACAGATGTTCTAATGATTAAACATGTTGCACATGATCTTCTTAGTATCACGCAATATAACTTTCACACATAATTTATCCCATTTCATCAAATATTTTCATTTTATTTTTATATTTTACTATGAAATTGTAATTCTCCACACTTATGACCTTTATATCACTTTCATTTAGTTTTATTATATTACCTAAATTTATCACATTTCAAATTTGTTATATATTTGCTTAATAATAAAAAAAACAATTGATTATAATGAATATTTGTTAACTTTTGTTATTCATAGTAATTCAAATAAGTTTTGATCAAGACAAAAATAATGTTGATTGACTCATCATACTTTTTTTTAATTTCCAAAGTTTTTAACATATTTTACAA
Organism: Vanilla planifolia; assembly: GCA_023846275.1. Taxonomy (NCBI): domain Eukaryota; kingdom Viridiplantae; phylum Streptophyta; class Magnoliopsida; order Asparagales; family Orchidaceae; genus Vanilla; species Vanilla planifolia. Next base: position 651,728 of record JAIUJO010000223.1, on the reverse strand, counting down.
ACAATTTCATTTCATAACCTAAATGATGATAGAAGATGTTAGGCTCAATCTAGTAAGCTTCTTGGAATTTTACTTTCCTACACAATTTATTTCATTTATTCAAAGTTTTTGTATTGTCATAGTAACATTACAATTTAGTTATGACTTGCTACTCAAGTACCATTTCATAGCTTTGATTCAAATATACTACATTGCATCAAATTATATATTTTTCGCTTCAATATAATTTTTTTAATATTAAAAATTAATTTTTAATTGTTTATGTTTAATTATTTGGGTAACTCAATGTAATTCAAAATGAGTTACAATCAAGAAAAAAACAAATGTTATTTAATGCTTTTCAAATAGTTCTAACATATAGATATTCATTTTTAGGTTTTTAAATATTTTATATTCTAGAGTTTTGACACACTTTAAAAATATTTAATTTGATCTTGTTATGTTACTATGTAACTTCCAATCTTCATTCATGTAAGCTCTATATCACTTTGATTTGGTAAGATTACATTGCTTCAATTTATCCTATTACATAATTAATATAAATTTCCATATTACTAAATAATTATTTATTATTTTTATTCTTATTTTTTTTCATAATTGAAAAGAATTCAAAATGAGGTTTTATTGACACAAAACAAAAGTGGTTGAGCTTTATATATTTTAAAATTTCTTTTTATATTTTTCGATGTGTTCTTTTCCATGATTTTGGAAAGCACTCTTTTGAAGATTTGATTAATAACCTACATGATTTTCAATTATTTTATATATGACAACCTAAGTATCTTGGAATGTAACTTTCTTATATAATTTTTTAGTTTCTTCAATTTTTTACTTCAATTTGATCATATTATTATGTAACTGTACACTGACTCTCACTTCACCATTAGATCTCTTTGAATTAGTTTCATTATAGTCCTTTGATTAAATAAACTACTCGCCTTTACAATTTTATATGGTTATTTTCTTTGGTATTTTGCACTAATTCCAAACTATGTCAGATAGAGAAAATAAAAAATGTTGAACTTTTCTTGATAGGCTCTAGCCAATTAAATATTCATTTATCTAATTTTATGTGTATTATTTTCTAAGGTACTAACTTTCTTTTTTGGACATATGGATTCGTACAAGAGTTGATGATAATGTTGTCACACTCAATTACCTTTGTACATTGGAATGCCACTTTCATGCGTAATTTAACTCAGTTTTTCAAATTTTTTATATTTGTTTGATTTTATCGCCACGTAACTCCAAATCGCCACTTGCATGACTTCTATATGGCTTTAATTTTGTTATATTATTTTGCTTCAATTTTTCACATTATAGCTTCAATAAGTATTTATTTAATATTACAAAATTTATTTATTATTATTTATGATTATTTACTTTTGAAAGGATTTTTAATTCTAAATGAGGTCCAATGGGGATTGAACAAATGTTCTTTGACTTGTGTTGACAAGTTTTATCAAGATAAAAATTCAATTTTATATTTTAAATTATTTAATTTTACGAGGTGTCAACATGTTGTTTAAGAAATTTTAATTCATAATTTATTTGATGATGAAAATATTACACATGATCATCTTACTTTTTTGGAATTCAACCTTCTTTTGTAATTCAAGTCATTTCTTCAGGTTTTTCTTAAAAATTCATTATCTTACTTTGTAACTCAAATTCTCAACTTCGGTGACATTTATATCATTTTTATTTTGTTTTGTTATAATATCTAAATTAATCTTACCAAAGCTTCGACATATTATAATTTAATCATAAAATAATAATGTATCATTATTAATGTTTATTTAATTCTTTTTCATAGAAATTCCAATCAATGGTTGATTTAGAGGAAACAATCATCCTTGAACTTGTCATTATGAGTCTATGAAAGTAAAGATTCAATTTTTTTATTCTTAAGTATTTTCTTTTCTATGGTATTGGCATGGTTTACAAAAGTTTTAATTGTGCCTTATTTGACATTCATGAGTGTTACACATGACCTCCATTATACCTTCGTATGAAACCTTCTTGTAGAGTTGATCTCATTTCTTCATATTTTTTACTTTCATTTGGATATATTATTTCTTTTAATTTTTCACACTTGACCTTACATATATTATTTTTAAAATTCAAATACTAATATAATATTATTTAATTTTATTTATCATTTAATTCATTGTAATTACAAAAGATTTCATAGAAAATAAAAAGAAATTGTGTTGGACTCAGCTTAGCGAGCTATTTGAGAACATTTCTATTTCTAATTTTTCATATATTTTTTTTTTATGATTTTGGCATGATTTACGAAATATTTTAATTCATACAATTTTTTGTGATCAGGGATCTTACATTTGATATCTTTAGCGTCTTAGAATGCAACTTTTCCAAACAACATTTCTCATTTTCTATTTTTTTACTCTTAATTAGTTATTATACTATATAACTCTACATGTCCACACATGTGACTTTAATAAAAACTTTATATTATTCTATTACATTACTTAAATTAATATTATTTTTATCTTACATATATATATATTATAAAAATAGTAATTATTATTATTTATGCTTTTTTTCAATTTATAGTAATTATCAAGATGATTCATTCAAGAATAAACAATCACCATTTTAGGCATGTCAATGGGCTTTAAGATATAAAACATTTATATCTATATTGTTAAATATTTAAATTTAAAGAGTTGGCATACTTTGGAAGATAATTTTATTACTACCTAACTTGACAATTGGGAGTGTTATAGTTAATGAACTTATTATTTCGGAATACAACACTCTTGTGCAATTTATCTTATTTTTACAAGTTTTTTTTGTTTGGTTATATTACTTTATAACTCTAAATCTCTTTATTTATGGCCATTACACATCTTCGATTAGGCTATATTTAATATGTTCAACATACCTCATTTCAGCTTTAATGTAGCTATTTACTTAATATAAAAAGTATTAATTTTTTAATATTTATTTATTTTTTTGGAAATTTAAAATCATTTCAATTGTAGTCTTATTGAGAGGAAATAAGTGTGTTTTGAAATAGTCTTGACAAGTTTAGTCAAATTAAACATTTATTTGTTTATTATATTTTTTAATTTTTTTAATAATTTTTGCATGCATTATGAAAGCTTTTTGTTCATTCCTTATTCAAAGACTAAGGACATCATACTTAATCTCCTTAGGATCTTTGACTACAACTTTCTAATAAAATTGATCCTCCTACTTATTATTTTATGTTTTCATTTTATTATGTAACTCTAAAATCTCCTTTCTTGTGATCTATACCTTGCTTTGATTCAAATACACAACATTACTTCATATTATCTCATTTCAACTTTAATTTATATTTACTTATATTGAAATAATAATTTTTTTAAGTTAATTCTTATATATTTTGGTAACTCTCACCAAACGGTAACTGACTAAAACATAAGAAATGTCATTGTACTCATCTTAACCATATATATACAATAAATGTTCATTACCATATTTTTTTAATATTTTACTTTCCACAGTTTTAGCATATTTTTTGAGACATTTTAATTTTTATCATATTTGATTATCCATGATGATACACTTGATCTCTTTACCCTTTTTCATTATAACTTTTCCATATAGTAAGGCTCAATTAGATAAATTTTATTTTGATTTTGATAATTACATTGAAACTTTAATTCTATTCTCATATGAATTTCACATTGATTTCATTTTGTCATTAAAAGTTTTTTTAATTTATCTTGTTTTAGCTAATCATATATTCACTAAATACTAAAATAAAAATTTATTACTACTTATATTTATTTAAGTTAGTATTTCATTGTACTGCAGCATGAGGTCCAATCAAGATAAAATGAACATTGTTGGATTCAAGTGGACGAGCTCTGTGTGTCAAATACTTTTTTATAATTTTAAATATTTTACTTTGTATCATTTTTGCACACATTCTAAGAAATTTTAATTCTTACCTAAGTTTCAGATCAAGAATGTTAAACTTAAACTCTTTCACTTTTTGTAATGCAACTTTTCCCACACAATCTATCTCATCTCTTCAAATATTTTTTTATTTAGTTATATTACGTCGAATCTTACATTTTCCTCTTATGTAACACTTACAACTCTTAATTTTGGTTGGATTATATCCTTCAAATTTTTCTCACTTCAAATTTAAAATTTATTTTATTAATATTAATTAAATAATTGATTATTAATTAATTTTTTAATTTGTACCTCTTATGAATGAGGTCCATGTTATTCAATTAAATAATTATTTTGTATTAAATATTCAAAACTACTTTGGACTCAAAAAAATGAGTCCTACAAACATAAGTAATTATTTTTATATCATTTAAATATTTGATTTTTATTTCATTTAAAACATTTTACAAGACATTTCAACTGAACAAGCTTTGAAGACTGAGTTCGTTAATTTTGATGTCTTTCATGTGTTTGAATGCATCTTTCAAGTATAATTTATCTCGTTTCAACAAAGGTTTTCTTCAATCCGTTTGTATTACTATTTAACTCTAAATATTTTCTCATGTAACATATGCATCACTCTGTTTTGGTTATGTTACATAGTTTTAATTTATCGTATTTTAGATTTAAAAATTAATAAAATAATAACTTGCATTTATTTATTTTTATTCACTTTCATAATTCACAATAATTCAAAATGTTGGTTTATCGTGCCAAAATAAGCAACAATGAACTCCTCTCGAACAAATATATCTAATTAAACTTTTTCACATTTCAAATATTTTATTTTTTAAGGTTTTACCATATTTTTTAAGAAATTTCAGTTTATAATTGATTTAATGATTGAGGATATTACATTCAAACTCTTTAGTTTCTTAGAATGCAACTTATCGAAACAATTTATCTCATTTCTTAAAAAAATTTTCCTTCATTTTGTTATATTACTATGAAACTCTAAATATTTACTCTTGTTATTTTTGCATTAGTTTGTGTCTATTTTAATTTGTTGCCATGAATTATCTCCTTTCTTTTTAATATATATTTACTTAATATTAAATAATAATTTATTTATATTTAAGCATATTTTCTTTTGTTATTCCTATTAAATGTAAATAATGTTGGTTAATACTAAACAACCTTTTTTAGACTAAACTTAATGTGCTTTATCTAATTCAATATTTATTTTTTGTATTTTTTCGTATATATTTATTTTGAGGGCTTTCACATATTTTATTAGACATTTTTATTCATACATAATTTTATGACTTGTGACGTTACAATTGATATCCTTACTATCTCTAAATGCAACATTCACATGTAAATATTTTATTTATTTAATTTTTTACTTTTCTATATTACTATGTAACTATAAATCTCTAGTTGTTTAACCATGGCATCACTTTGATTTGGTTAGATTCCATTGATTTATTTTATGAAATTTCATTTTTAATGCATATTTTCTTAGTGTTCAACTTAAAACTATTATTATGTGTTCCTTCAATTCTTTTATAGATTGTAAAAATTCCAATCGAGGTCTAATCGAGAAAAAATGTCATTGGACACATCTCGACAAGCTCTATCCAATTAAATAATTATTTTTATTGTTTAACTGTTTCATTGGAGCTTTAACATATTTTGTAAAATAATTTGATTCATACCATGTTTAATGATAAAGAATGTTATAGTTGGTTTCCATTGATTTTTTGGATGCAACTTTCTTGCAGGATTTTTCTTTTCTTCAAATTTTTCACTATAAGTTAGTTTATTTACAATGTAACTCTACATCTCATTTTGTTGACCTCCACATGATTTTCATTCACTTAGATTTCATTACGTTAACTTATCAATTTTTAACATTAATGTATATTTTCTTGAATTTTTGATAATAATATTTTAATATTTGTGAATAACTATTATAATAATTTTCAGTAATTGCAAGCAATATCTTGTCGAGATGTAACAAACTTATGACAAGCTATATCAAATTACATAACTAATTTTTATATTTTTTTAAATAATTTTTAGGATTTTTGCATGAAATACAATACTTTTTAAATTGCCTTTGATTTAGATGATCCATGATGTTGAATTTGATCTCATTAGTATCATGGAGTGCAACTTTTCAATATAATTTATCTCATCTACTAAAAATGTTTGCTTCGATTTGGTCATACAACTCTGAATCTCTAATTCTACTCTTGTATGACTTACATCATTTTCATTTGAATATATTAAATTATTTTAATTTATCTCATTTCAAGTTTGTTGTACATTTGTTAAATATTCCATGAAAATAATTTCTTATTATTTACACTTCATTAAATTTTTTTTACAAAAATACCTAATAAGTTTTGATCGAGATAAAACTAACTTCATTACAAATAAATTTTAATTTTTTTTGTAACTGTAAACATGTCTTTTCAATGATCTTTGCACCGTTCATTCTTAATTAATTTGATGATCAAGATTTTTACACAATTTTCTTACTATTTTGAAATACAATGTTTTGGGAAAAGTTTCTCTCCCTTCGTAATGATTTTGACTTTTATTTTGTTATATCGCTATTAAACTCAAATGACTCTTCATATGACCATTACATCACTTTAATTTGGATAAATTATATTTTTTTTAATAGTGTGAGTTTTAATATATATTTACACAATTTTAAAAAAGTAATACTCTTTTTTTAGGCTTAATTAAAATTTAAAAAAAAGTCGAAATTAAGTCTGATCAAGATAAAAAAAATTATATTTGACTTGTTTAGATAACCTCTTTTGAATTAAATATTCATTTTTATATTTTTTGATCTTTTATTATCTAAAATATTTGAAAGTTATACTAAAAATTTAAATTCATACATGATTAGATGATCAAACATATTACACTCTATAATATTTAAATAGTAAATAAGAATAACTAATTATATATTGCAATTTAGTTGTTTCCAACATTGTTTTCTTCATTTTGATCAGATCTTCTTTATAATTTCAATAAATTATCAATTTAAATAAGTATAAATAACATTAAATATTAAATATTATTTTAATAATAATAAATTATTTCTAAACTAAAATAAAATTTAGTTATAATATAACAATATAGTAATGATGTAATCTTAACATAATGGGAGATTTAATGTTCCTAGTAATATAACTAAATCGAAGATAAAACTTTTAAAAAATGAGATAAATTGTATGAGAAAGTTAATTTTCAATTTACTAACATGCTCTAGTGTAACATAGTATTTCAAAAAATAACTAAAAATATAAAAAATATTATTTCGTTTGAAAAAGGACCTCAAAATGAGACTAATGACCATTTTTTTGTCTCAATAACACCTCATTTGGTAATACTACAAACTACAAAGAAAAATAGGCATAAGTTAAACAAAATGAATTTTTTAATATCAAGAAGAATATATGAAAGCCTAAATAAGCTAAATTAACATGACATAATATAATGATATCTAGGTGAAGTAATGGTCGCACAATAAGAAATTTTGAGTTTTTTTATTAATATAACTAAATCAACGAAAATTTTCTTAGAAATGTGGTGAGATATTTAAGATTTCCAAATTCTAAGCTACAAAAGAAATCAAGTATAAGATCCACAGTTATTAAGTTAGGTATAAAACAAATGTCTCACAATATATGTGAAAATCTAAAAAAATTTAAAATATAAAAATTGTAGTTTTAATTAAGTAAAGCTTGTTGAGATGAGTTCAACAGAATTTGTTTCGTCACAATTTGAGCTCATTTTCAAATATTATGAGTAATAAAACAAAATAAGTAAAAATATTATGAAATGTTCCTTTTAATATTATGAAAAAATATATTAAAGCTAAAATGACATAAATTGAAGTAATATAATTCAACCAAACAAAAACTATATATAGGGCATACACGAAAAGAATAATAGTTTTTCTGTAATAGAACCACTCTAACAGAAAATTTGAAAAAAAAGACAAAATCGGTAAGAAATTTATATTCTAGATATTAAAACAATTGATTGCGATATTTTTGACTAACAAATTAGTTGTCATTAAAAATGTTTCAAAATGTGTGCCAAAACAAAAGAGAATAAAATACCTAAAAATTAAATAATGATTATTTAATTAGATAGAGGTAGTCAAGACATTTCAAACAAAATGTATTATGTCTCAAATAAATCTTTTTTGCTATTACTATGGCTTAGCAAATTATATAATAAAAAAATATTATTATTCTTTTTAAGTAAAAAGTATAATAAAACATAAAAGGGATATATTGAAGCAATGTAATGTGTCACAGTTAAAGAGATACAATTGTGAGACGAGAGGAGAATTAGAGTTTTATAATAACCTAATTTAGTCAAAACCAAAAATTTATAGAGTTAAATGCAAAGGAAAGTTTCATATGAAGATACTAAGAAGATTTAAGGCAATATCCTCAATTATAAAAATTAGGTGCAAATAAAATGTCTCATAAAAAATGAAGAAAAAATTAAAATATAAAATATTTAAAAATAAAAAAAATAAATGACAAATCTTTATCATTAAATAAATTACGAATAGAAATGCAAAGTAAACCAAGCCAAAACCTAAGAAAAAAAATTTAAAAATAAAAAATACGTATTTAATTAGATAGAGCATGTGAGATGAGTCAATAATGTTAGTTCCCCATTGTGTGACATTCAAAATTGCCAACAATTACAAAAAACAAAAAGCAAGCATAACAATAACACATTTTTTTATATTGAAAGAAATATATTTAATCTAAAATGTTTTTAGTTGATGCAATACAATATAACAAAATGAATGTGAAGCAAATGCCATAAAATAAGAGGTTTAAAATTACATAATAATATAGTAAACAAAATAAAAAAATTTGAATAAACCTAAAAAACGATATAAAATATTTGCATTTCGAGATACAAAATAGAAAAATTTTTAAATGCTTAATCATAATAGATGTACAAATGAAAAAGAGTCATTAACATTGCGAATGCCTTAGAAATATTTGTTTTTTTAGTAAAAAGTTTTTTAATTCATACCAATTGAGGTTAGTTCATTTACATTTTTTAATCTCCATACGAGCTTGTTTGGAGTTACCACAAATTTAAATCATAAAAGGCCATAAATTAATGCAAACTATTATTTTGAATATTAAGAAATATAATATTACCAAATCAAAGAAAAAGTTAAAGAAATGATAGTAAATTGCACTCAAATGTTGTATATCAACATATTAAAAAGATAGAATGTAACATTTCTTACTATTAAATAAGGTATGATTCAAAACATCTCTTAAAGATTGTCAAAACGTTATAAAAAAATTTTTAAATTAAAAATAAATACTTAATTTGATGTAACTTGTTAAGATATGTTCGACAATGTTTTCTCGTCTCAACAAAGCCAAACCTTGAAGTATTATGAATTAATAAATTAAATTAGCAAAAATATTATTTTTAAAAAAAGTAAATATGTTATAAATCTTGAATGAGATTAATATAAGCAATGTAATAAAAAAATATAGCAATGCTAAGATACACGAGGGGATAATTAGAATTTCATAGTAATATATCAAAATCCAAATAAATACTTAAAAAAGTGAGATCCATTTTGCAAAAAAAAATTTCATTCAATGTTACTGAGGAGATATAATGTAACATTCTCAATCTTATATTTTTTCACCAATTGAATGTGTCATAAAATATGCTAAAACACGATAAATAGAATTGAAGAAATAAATTAAATTATGTAAGAAACAACAATCCAAGATAATTCTGAGTAATTGTAAAATTCTCGATTGCTAAAACATATGTTATAAAAAAGACTCCTAATAAATGCCAGAAAAAGAGAAAATAGAATATTTATAAAGATAAAAATAAACCTTTAATTTGATAGAGCTTATTAAGGAGTGTCCAACTTCATTTATTTTCAGTTGATCAGACCTTGTTGAAAATTATGGTGAATTACAAAAATAAATAAGCATGAAAATTAAACTTTTATTTATTTATTTATTTTAGCCCACATTATATATATATGTAAATTTTTAAATTTGGCAAATTAAAGAAATATAATGCAACTAAATCGAAGCAATAAATTTTGAGAAAAAGATAAATTGCATAGAAAAGTTGTATACCAACAAAATAAAAAGATTTAGTTCAATATCATTCATTATCAAATATTGTATGAATCAAATATCTTGTGAAGTATGCCAAAGTGATTAAAAAAATTTAAAAAATTAGTAAAAAAAAGTTAATTTTATAGTAATCATTGAGAAGAGTCTAACGAGATTTTATAAATCTTTATTATGTATCAGTTAGACTTACTATGAATTACACAAATAAAGATATTAGAAAAAATGGAAAATTATTATTTGAATCTTTAGTGAAAATATATTAAAATTGAAATAAGAAAAATAAGAACTATAATATAATGAAATCAGTGAAATATAATTTCTAGAAGTGGGATAAAATATAGAAAAATTGCACTCCATGATACCAAGATGAATGTGTAATATTATCAATTATTGAATTAGGTATGAGTTGAAATGCTCCTAAAAGAAATAAAATTAAATAATCTTATTAATATTATGAAATTATATATTAGATAAAAATAAAATAAATTGAAATAAAGTTATATAAATAAACTAAATCTATGTAAAGGTCACACGATTATAGATTTAGAATTACATTTTAATTTAATGAAATAAAATTGAAAATTTTTAAGAAATGTCATAAATTATATGGAAAAACTCCCTTCCATGATACAAAGGAAATCAAATGTAACATTTTATATCATTAAATTAGGTAAAAAAATAAAAAATATCAAAAAACATGCCAAAGCCTTACAAATAAAGTTTGCAAAATATGAGTTGTGTATTCAAATTTGATACATACAGACAAGATGAGTCCAATGAGGTTTATTATGTCTCTATCATATCTTTGCTAGATTTAACAAGAATTATGAAAAAAATAATATAAATAGTATTAAATTATAATTTTAATATAAAGTAAATGTGTATTAAAGCAAAAATTATATCAATTAAAGTAATGCAATATAAAAATAGCATTTTCAAAGACTTCTTAAGAAAAGAGCCAGTGTGTGACATTTTCAATTGCTAATAAATTTAGTAATGAAACACCATCTAAAGCACATGAAAGTCTTAGAAAATTAATTATTTAAAATAAATAGTGTTTTGCTAGATATGGCTCATCGATTGGAGCCCAACAACATTTTTTTTGTCAATTAAATAAATTACTATGAATTACAACCATAAATAAGCATTAACAATAATAAAATTATTATTTTAATTTCAATTAAATAAATAATGAAGCTAAGAAACGTTTAATTGAAGCAATGATATCCAACCGACTAAAATAGAAAATTTTGAAGAATTGAGATAAATAACAAAGGAAAGTTCTATTCTAAGTCACCAAGGAGATCGTTTAAAGCTTTTTAGATTCCTTAAAAAATTTAAAAACATAGAAATGTATATCTAATTAATCAAGCTCATCTAGATGACACTAAATATGTTTTTCACTTCTTAATGAGAAATTACTTGAGATTACTTTGACATACGAAAACATAAAAACTTTTAAAAATAATAAATTATCATTTTAATATTTTTGAAAACTATATAAATATAGTAATAACATAAATAGGTCTAATATATTATAACTAAATGAAATAAATGTAAATTTCAAACTAAGGGACATTTAGAGTTACAAATTTATATAACCAAATTGTAGCAATTTTTTTGATGAAATTGTATAGATTAATTGTATTTTATGATGTATAAGAGATAAAGTGCCACATCTTTGTTTGACAAGTTAGTATAAGTTGAAATTTCTCATTAATCCAAAAACCCTATGAAATGAAATATTTAAAATTTTTAAAATTAATATTTAGTTAGATGTAGTTCATCATGATATGTCTAATGGGAATTTTTTTCTCCTTCAAACCATATTTTAAATAAGTAAGAATTACGAAATTAAATAAACAAATATGTGGACAAAACCTTTTTCCACATTAAGAAAGGATATATTATTACTAAAATGAAATAAAATGTAGTAATAATGCAAATGCTAATTGAGGCAAATATGTTCAAGTAATGAGCAAAATTTCATGGGAAAGTTGCATTCCAAGTTAACAACAAATTGAGTGCAACATTCTTGATTACCAAGTTATGTAAATAATGAAATGCCACATAAAATATAACAAAATATATGAAAATAGTTTTCTAAAATATAAAAACTAACATTTAAATTATTCGAACAAGTCTTCACAAATTTATTAACATTTTTATGATCTTTATTGGACATAGGGTGAAATAAAAAAGAATTACCAATTTAAATAAGGATAATAACAAAACAATTATTTTTTAAATATTGAGTTAGTATATAAAAACATTAAATGAGATCAACATAAGAATTCTAATACAAACAAATCAAAGTGATGTTGAGGTCACAAGAAAGATGAATATATTTGCATATTGTTATAAGTAAATAAAAGTAAATAATTTAGCAAAATGAGATAATTTTACAAGAAGATTCTATTCTAAAATGCTATGGAGCTCGAGTATAACATTCTCAAACATATAATCCGATATGAACTAAAATATATCCAAAGATTGGTAAATTCATTAAAAAAAATATATTTTAAAAAAAGAAATTATTATTGAGCTCATCAAGAAATGTTTAATGACATTTATTTGGATCCCATTCTAACTTATTTAGAATTTGTATTAATTTCCAACTTTACAATCCTAAATAATACAAAACTATTACTTAAATAAAAAGTGCATATATATTGAATTATAATGAAAATAAATAAAAGTAATGTAAAATATCCAAATGAATGTAATATATATTTCATAGTAATATTATCAAATAAAAATTTAATTTAATAAGATTAACTATGCGAGAATGTTACATAAAGCCAAATTTTTGATAAAACTTCCTAGGAAAATGAGTGTGTCGTTCTCGATTGTCATAAAGCCAAATTTTTCATAAAGCTTCCTAAGCCAAATTCTATGATACCTAAGAAAATGAGTGCGTCGTTCTTGATTGTTAAATAAAGTAGGAAGCCAAATTTTTCATAAAGCTTCAAAAAAAAATAAAAATATTAAAAACTTTAGAAATTAAAAGGTGAATATTTAAATGGATATAGCTCATTAAGGTGATTTGATTGATGTTTGTATCTTCCTGATTAGACCTCATTTGAAACTTACATGAATTAATAAGCTAAATAAGAAGAAAAAGTAATAAAATATAATTTTATTGCAAAGTAAAAATATATTTATCTTAGAATGCAACGAATTGAAGAAATGTAATATAACAAAATGAAAATGATAAAACATTACAAGAAAGGCGTTTAGAGCAACACATTAATATAACTAAATAAAAGATATAAAATTTAAAAATTAAACAAACTATTTTGGAAATTATATTACAACACAAGAAGTACATCGAGTGTAATACCCTCGACAGCCAACTAATGTATAATTTAAAATGCCACATAAACATCCCAAAATTTTTAAAAAAAATTTAAAATAAAAAATAAAATGTTTAATTCGATATGGCTCTTTAAAATAAGCCTCTCAATATTTTCTTGTTTTGATAAATAATTCTTTGAAATAAATATAAACTTCAAAACTAAAATTGATTCAATAATAATAAGTTGTCATTTTACATAATGTAAATAAATATCATACAAAAATGAGAAAATTGAAGCAATGTGATATAACCAAATTAAAGTGATGTGAATGTCACAGGGCATAAGAATAATGGTTTCATAATAATATAACAAAATTTAGTAAAAAGTTTTTGGAAATAAGATACATTGTGTTCGAAAATTGATTTCAAATATAATTAGAAGATCAAATGTACCATTTGAGATAATCTAATGAGACATAATGTTAAATATATAATAAAGAATTACAAAACTCTCAAAAATAAATATATAAAAATATAAGAATGATTATTTAATTTGAAGGAAATGTCTAAATGAGTATAATAAATTAGTCCTCATTCAAAATTTTGCTGAATTAGTAAAATAGATTAGCATACGTAAAAGTAAATTATTTTTCAATATTATGTAAATCTATCTTAAAGTGCAAATAACAGGAATTAATGAAACATAATATAACCAATTGAAGGTGACCCAAAGGTTTCATTTGAAAGTGACACAAACATATCTAAGAAAACAAAGATTTTAAGAAATAAGATAAAAATTTTATCAGAATGTCATTCCAAGATATTAAAGAGACCGAGGGTAACATTTGAAAACTTTTAAAGAAAAAATATTTTGCAATATATAAATGAATGTTTTTCCGAAAGGGCTTCGTTGATTTGTTTTGAGCAACATTTGTTCCCTCTCAAATAGACCACATTTAGAGTTACTAGAAATTGGTAAAGTAAAAAAGCTAAATAATAATATGTTTATCTTTTAATACAAAATATTCACTTTGCAAATACATTGTATTACAAAGGGATTTAAACGTCGTAAGAGACGTATTCATAGCTATAAAATGATATAAATAATTCAACGAAAAATAATTTGAAGAAATTTGGCAAATTCTATGGGAAATTCGTATTCAATGAAAGTATTTGGATCGGGTGCCACACCCTTGATCATCAAAGAAATTACAAATTTAAATTTCTTGCAAAGAATGTCTAAGTTTGAAATGAAGAATATTTACAAATATAAAATTAGATATTTAACTAGATAGAGCTCATTGAGTGATGCTCTTAATGTTTATTTCATGTGATCAGACATGTTTTTCAATTACTATGAATTACAAAATAAAAAAAAAAATTAAAATTAATGTAATATCTTAATATTATGTAAATAAATATTAAAGCATTGATTAAATAAATTAAAGCAATAATAGAATAAGTGCAATTTGATGGTCACACGATAAGATACTTAGACTTTTCGAGTGATATAACCAAATGGAAGTAAAAAGGTCACACCATAGGAGAATTTGAGTTTCATATTAATATAACAAAAACATAGCATAAACTTTGGATAATCGAGATAAATTGTTTAGGAAACATGCACTCTGTAAAATTTAGAAGACCAACTGTAACATCCTTGATTATAAAAATAGATACAAATTCATATATTTAATGGTACAAAATAGTTTAAGAAATAAAAAAATGTAAAATTTTTTGAAATTTAAATTCTTAAAAAATAAGAAATGATTACTTTTTTAAAAGGTCGTTTAGTTGAATTCATTGTTGTTTGTTTCAACTGGAATGTACTTCCCTTAGAATTAATGGTAATTAAAAAATTTAATATGCATAATAAACAACAAATTATTAATTTTTAATATTAAATTAATATTTATCAAAGCTAAAATTAGATAAATTAAAGAAATGTAGCATAATAAAATTTTTTACTGAGCACTAAAGAGGATAATAAAACAAAAATAAAGTGATATAAATGTAGCACAAGAGGAGATATTGAGTTACATAGAAATATAACAAGAAGAAACCTAAAATTTTGAATTAATATGTTAAATTATTGGTAAAAGTTTCTTTTTAAGATGCTAAGAAAGAAGAGTGAAACATTTCTAATCACCAAATTAGTTATGAACTAAAAAGTCTTAATCATTTTGCAAAAAGTTTAGAAATAAAATATTTAAAGATATAAAACTAAATATTAATTTTATATAGCTCATTTTGAAAAGATTAATGACTTTTTTTTAATCTCAATCAGACCATGTTATGAGTTGCTACTAAATGTGAAAGTTGAATGAGATAAACAGAAGTAATATAATATAAAAAAAACCAAACAAAAAATATAGAACAAATAAGATAAACTTTTTAGGAATACTGCAATAAATTATACAAAAATTATGTCCAATCAAATTTTAAATAATGAAATGTGTTATGAGCTAAAGAACAGAAAGCATTTAAAGTTATATAAACGATAATTTAATTTGGTAGAGGTTGTTGCATTGAGTTTAATGATGTTACTTTCATCATGATTAGACCTAGCTTTGAATAAATTTGAATCAAAAAATTAAATAACCTAATTAAAAATTAATTATTATTTTAATAATAATTAAATAAATAACAAATTTTAGAAGAGATAAGTGTAAGTAATTTAGTTTGAAGAAATCAAAGCAATGCTAACATTATAATCCAGGAGTGTTAGATTGTCATTATAACGTAACAAAATCAAACAAAAAAATCAAAAGAAAATAGATAAATTATATAGGAGGGTTACAAAGGTGATGGACTATCACATTTCTTATAGTATAATCAATTATGAATCATTGGTCCCAATAAACTCTGTAAAACACTAAAAAATTTAAAGATATAAACTCTCTTAAATGACTTTAATGAGGCTCGCTTCATCTCGGTTAGACCATAGTCTAAATAACTAAGAATTAACAAAGTAAATAAACCAATAAATATTTTTTTAAAGTTATATTAAAGTTGAAGTGAGATTAACTAATGCATTACAATATATCAAAATCAAAGAAATGATAAGGTGACATTAGCAGAGATTTAGAGTATCACAATTAAATATTGAAAGTAAAGACAAAATTTCTTTAAAAAAGAGATAAATTGTTCACAAATGGTCCATTCTAAGATAATTAGGAGTTAATGTGTAGATATTTAGTTCCTCATATCAAGTATAAGTTGAACTATCTCATAAAGCATGCAAAAATCATCAAAATAAATATTTAAACAGTGCAAAATTAAATATTTATTTTTGTAGAGTAATCAAGACAAGTCCAGTGAAGTTTGTTACATATTGATCATACCTCATTTTGAATTTTTATGAATTATCAAAGAAAATAATCATAAATAATTATTAATTATTTTTTTAATATTAACTAAATTTATAATAAAATTAAAAAGGAGTCAAATCTAAGTAATTAACAAATGAAAATAATGCATTAAAAAATTTGCATTAGGTGAGATTTAGAATTATACATTAACAAAACCAATCCTAAGCAAAACATTTGAAGAAATAAGAAATTTTATGGGATGTTTCATTTAAAGATAATTAGGAGATCTCCTGGAACATTCTTGATCAACAAAATAGGTATGAAATTACAAAATAAAACATTTAAAATCATGGAAATAAAAGTTTAGATGTATAGATTTTCACAACGTGAATCTAAAGAAACCACTTTTAGAATTGCTAAAAATTACTAAAATAAATGGACATAAATAATAGAAAAGTGTTATTATAATATAAATTAAATATATAATAAAGAAAAAATGCAATAAAGTAAAGCAATATAATACAAGAAAAGTAAAATAAAATATTTTTATTATATGAGAAGAATTATACAACAAAGAAGTATGCTAAGATAATACAGAGATCAATTATACCAACTTGCATCATTAAATTAGGTAAGAAAAAAATTACTTATAAGGAATGCCAAAAAAAACCATGTAAAAAATAGCATTAATTTCATAAATCTCATTAGGACAAGCCCTACCACATATCATTATTGTTAATAAGACTTTGTTGGAAATTACTATGATTTTCTTGTGAAAAAATCTTAAATAACAATAAATTAACATTTTTAATGTTTGGTAAAAATACTTTAAACCTAAATTGAGGTAAATTTATGTAATATAACATAACTAAATTTAATTGATGTAAATGTCGCCTGAGAAGAGAATAAAAGTTCCAATTTAATATAACAATATCATAGAGAAATATTTTTAAAAAATGATATAAATAATACAACATTGTTTAATTTTAAGGATCTAAATTATCCTAGTTTATTAATGTTTGTCATCAAATTTCATATGAAACAAAATATCTCATATAATATGCAAAAAGTTTTGAAAGTAAAACATTAAAAACTAATATAAAAAAATATTTAATTAGATAAAGCTTGTTAAGATTAGTCCAACAATGTTTGTTTCAACTCAATCAAAAGTCTTTCAAAATGTTTGAGAATAAGAAAGTTAAAAAAGCAATAAAATAAAAAAAGTATATATTTGTAATACTAAGCAAACAAATATTAAACCTAAAATGAAATAAATTTGAGCAATATAGTATAACCCATCCAAAGTAATACAAATGTCACAAAGGAAGAGATTTAGAGTAACAGAGAAATATAATGAAATAAAAAAGAAAAATTTTAAGAAATGTGTTAAATTTGTTGCAAAAAATGCATTCTATGAAACTGAGACAAAAAAAGGTAATATCCTTAATTACTAAATCTCGTACGAATTGAAAAGTCTCATAAAGTTTGTCAAAATATTAGGAAATAAAATATTTTAATATATAAAAATGAATATTTTATTTGATATTGCTCGATGAGATGAGTCCAACTAAATTTTTAATCTCAATCAAATTTCATTAGGAGAACAACAAATTACAAAATTATAAAAACATAAATAATAAATTATAGTTTAAGTATTATCGTAATATATGTTAAACTTAAAATTAGATAATTTGAAGTAATATAACATTAAAAAATTAATTAAAACGATAATAAAAAATCATATATATTATATCCAAAGCAACATTCCATAATACTCAAAAGATATGATGTTACATTCTCAATAAACAAATAAGACAAAAAAATAAATAATGCATGAAAAAATCTTATGAAAATATTTAAATATATAAAATAGATAATTTAATTTGGTAGATCTCATCACGATGAGTTTAATGATGTTTATTTCATCTTGGTTATGTTTTAAATAAAATGCCACTTAAAGTATGCCAAAAACTTAGAAAATAAAATTTAGAACTTAAAAAATAAATATTTAATTCGGTAAAGCTAATTAACAAAAATCTGATAATGTTTATTTCATCTTAATGATACATATTCTTGAATTACAATGAATTGAAAAATTAAATTAAAAACATTAATAAATTATTGTTTTAATAACAAGTTAATGCATAATAAACCTAGAATGTGATAATTGAAGTAGTATAACTAAACAAATTTATGTAATCTTAGGGTTATATGAGAGGAGAATTATAGTTTCAACCTAATATAAATAAATCAAATTCAAAAATTCTAAGAGATTAGATAAATGGTATGAGAATGTTTAATATTGAGTTATTTATGAGATCGAGTGTAATATTTTTTATTGTATAACCAGCTACAAATTGATTAACTATACAAATTATGAAAGGTCTTTAAAACATCAAAAATGTGCAAAAGAATATTGAAGTGCAAGGATAATTATTTTGTGTCGATGAGACCTCTTTTGAAATTCCAATCAATTGCTAAATTAAATAAGAAAATTTAATTTCATTCAAATTTATATTAGAAATTAAATGAGATAAATTGACATATGATAATATAACTAAATCAAATAAAAGTAATGGTCACATATGTTGTGATTTGGAGTTACATATTAATATAACCAAATCAAAGCAAACAAAATTGAAGAAATAAGATAAATTGTAACAAAAAATTCTTTTCCAAGACTCTAGAGAGATTGAGTGCATATGTTTTTATTGTGAAATAAAGTACAAATAAAAACGCCTAACAAAAAAACCCTAAACTAAAAAAAATAATATTTAAAAATATAAAATTTGTTATTTAATTTTACAAAGGTTGTTTACCCAAGTCTAACAAAATTTTGGTACAGCAGAATCAAAACTTGTGTAGAATTACAGTGAATTATGAATGTCAATAAGCTCACTTAACAAAAAATATTATTTTAGAAATATGTTAATATAAATTAAAGTTGAAATAGATAAATTAAAGCAATGTAAGACATTAAAAAAGTTATAATGGTCGCATGAAAGAAGTTTTATAGTTATATAGTAATACACCAATGTTAAAGCAAACAATGTAAAAAAATGATATAAATTCTTAGAGAAAGTTGTATTTCAAGATATTAAAGATGTAGAGTGTAAAATTCTCCATCACTAATGGTAACATGAATATCTATTCGTCATAAAGCTCAATAAAATCTTAAAAAATTAAAAAAATTAAAAATATAAAAAATAAATATGTTGAAATAAAATTAAAATTTTATTTTAATTTTACATAATTATATTACAAAGATAAAATAAGATAGATTGAAGCAATGTAAACTCTTTAATGAAATTAAATAAATTGTATAAGTTTCATTCTGCTACACTATGGAGATAAATTGTTATACCCTAAATAGACAAATTAAGCACTATTTGAATGAATTTTAAAAATACTTAAAGTCTTAAAATAATTAAGAAATATTAAAATATGTGTTTTGTTGTATAGAGCCCATCGAGCCAATCCATTGACATTTGTTTGAGATCTCAATTGAAATAATCATTAATAATATTGAATTATTTATTTTAAATTAAAAAAATATCTATTATATGTGAAATAAAATAAGTTAATAAAATGTAGCATAACAAAATGATGTTAATGTAAATTTTGACATGACAAACGATTTAATGTGACATATTATAATTTATGGTTTTGTGAGGCTATATATTTTTTCAATTTAATTCTTTGAATATTATTATGAGAGTCCTTATCTAATGCCTAGTTTGATGAAGCTTTGATATGATCCCTCATTAAAGTTGCAAAATGACTAAGACTCAAGTTCTTGATGTATAAAAATCCTTTTTATCTTGAGAATAAGTATTGTTGCTACACTTTAGCATTCCATGCTATGGTAAACATCCAAAAAGATTTTTCTATGAATAATTTTGTGCACCAAGATTGAACCCATTTTCTATTTCTTGCACCATTAACCTCAATAATTCGATAAGACAAAGGCTATGTAAAATATCCATATCAAGTTGATGTTATTGTAACACAACAAGAGAATTATTGTTTCATACTAATATAACCAAATAAAACTAAACAATTTGAAGAAATGAGAGAAATTGCTACAAAATTACATCTCAAGATATTTAGGAGATTGAGCATAAAATCCCTATAAGTTAATTTTGGTACTAATCAAAATGACTTACATGGCATGCCAAACCAAACAAAATAAATTTTTTAATCATAGAAATGAATATTTAATTTGATTGAGTTCATCACATCGAAACCAATGATGCTTATTTTGTTGTAATTGAATCACGTTTAGAATTATTGTGGAAAGCCAAAGTAAATAAGCATAAATAAAAATATATTATTACATTAATGTTAATAAAATATATGCTAAAAGTTAAATTAAGTGAAATCTAAATAAGACAACATAATCAAATCAAGCATATGTAGATGTTTGATAAGAAGAGATTTTGAGTTATATAGCCAAAAGACCAAATCACAGCAAAACTTTAGAAGAATTGAGATAAATTATACAAGAAAGTTGTGTCAAAAAATACTAAAGAGATTGAGTGTTTCATTCTTGACCATCAAATTAGATATGAAATGAATTATCATTTAAAGCCAATTAAAACATAAGAAAGAAAGTAATAATAGTAATAAAATAAATACTTAATTATATAGAGTGCATGGAGATACACAAATGACGTTTTTTATTGATTGCATCTCGCCAAAAATCACTTTGAATTACCAAATTAAATAATCATTAAAATATAAAAAAATTAGTATTTTAATATAAAGTAAACATAAATTAAATGTTAAACAAGATAAATCTAAGCAACATCTATAACAAAATCAAAGCAATGTAAAAGTCACCAGGAAAAATATTTAGAGCTACATAGTAATATGAAAAACATTATGTGAAAAATTTTAAAAAATCAGAAACATTGTATAATAAAATTGCAATAAATAATAAAAAATATTTTGTTGACCATTTAAAAATTGGAAATAAAATACATAAAATATAAAAAAGAATATTTAATATGTTACAACTCATTGGGATGATCCTGATGACATTCATTTGATTTGGATGAGGCCTTATTTTTTATTACAAATCAATATGAATAAACATAACAAATAATTAATTATTTTTTAAATTTGGCTTAATATTTTTCAACTAGAATGAAAAAATTGAAGCAATGTAATATAACCAAATCAAAGTATTGTAGCGCTTTCATGAGAGGATACAAATAGTTTTATATTAATAAAACTAAACAAAAGAAAAACTTTTAAGGAAATGGGATTGATTGTATGAAACATTTACAATCCAAGTCGCTAAGTAGATCGAGTGTTACATGCTTGATAAACAAATCTATAATAAATGCAAATGCCTAATAAAATCCATCAAACTCATACAAAATAAAGAATTTAAAAGAATTAAAAAAAATAAATTGATAAAGCTCATCGAGTTGAGTCAAATAATGTTTTTTTTACTTGACCAAACATTATTTTGAATTACTACTAATTATCAAAGTATAAAATGAAAAAACAATAAATTAGTTTTTTAACAATAAAAAATATATGTTAAAGCCAAAAAGCAATAAATCGAAGCAACATAATTTAACCAAATTGAATCGATATAAATGTCATAAGAGAAAAAAACTTGGTAACACAGTATTATAAAAAAATAAAAGCAAATACTTTTATTAATTGAGATATATGGCATGAAAAAGTTGCATTCAAAGATTTCAAGGAGTTCAAGTGTAACATCATCCATAATCAATGAAGGCATTAATAGAAATTTCATATAAAGCTTGGCAAACCACAAAGAAAATAAAATATTTAAAAAATAAAAAAAACATTTAATTTACTAGCACATGTTCAAAGTAGTGAAATGATGCCATTTGTTTCACGTTCTGACCACATTTGGAAAAACTATAAATGATCCATTTAATATTATATAAATATGTAGTGAAATGAATAAGTGCTTCAAAGCTAAAGAAACAAAAAACATTAGAGGAAATAAGATAAATTATACAAAGATGTTGCATTAGAACATTGTAAGAAAATTGAGTATAACATCCTTAATAATCAAGTTCGATACAAGTCAAAATATCTCCTAAAATATGCAAGCAACTCTCCAAATTAAAATATTTAAAAATTAGAAAAATGAAAATCTAATTACGTATAACTAATAGATATGAGTACAATGATGTTTGTTCTCTCTTAGTTTGTTCTACTTTGAAATTGATTGTAATTACCAAAATCATATACGAATAAAAAAAATGTAAGAAACTAAAACAATATTATATAAAGAAATCAAAGAAAAAAAAATAGAAGAAATAATATGAATTTATAGGACAGTAACAATTGAGGATACTTGGACGATCGTGTTACTAATTTTGCCATTAAATAATGTATGAATTGAAAGGTCTTGTACCGAGTGCATAAAATCTAGAAAATAAAATATTTGAAAAGGTAAAAAGAATATTTAATTTGATGGTGAATAATAATAGAAGCAAAATAACCTTTGTTTAATATTAATCAAGCCTCATTGGGAATTAGTAATAATTACCAAAGAAAAAACATAAATATAATAATTTATTTTTAAAATATTCATCAAATATATATTAAACATAAAAGTAAAAAAATTAATGCAATGTATTATAGGTAATTCAAAAAAATAAAAATGACATAAAGAAAGATTTAGAGTTACATAGCAATATAACTAAATTAATCCAATTAATTTTAGGAAAAGAGATAAGTTTTGTGGCAAACTTGGATTCACATATTGAATCAAAAAACTAAAAAGGTAATATATTAATTAAAATATATTAAAGAATATTGATTTTGCTAGAGCAATCCAAGAAGTCTGACAAACTTTATGTCCTTGACATGGGAGCTCATTTCAAATTATTGCGAATTTCCTATGTAAATAAGCATTAGTAATAAATAAATATTATTTTATAAAAAATAAATATATATTAAAATTTAAAGAAATTAGACATATTATACAAGAAAGTTACATTTGAAAATATCTAGTATGAATCAAATTATCTAATGAAAAATATAAAAAACAAAAAAATAATTTTTTTAAAAAAAATATAAATACTATTTATTTGATTAAAGCATGTGGTGATGAGTCCAACGATGAATGTTTCACCTCAGTTTGAACCTAATTTGTAACTACTAAAAATTGCTAAATTGAATAAGTATAAAAATAATAAATAATGCTTTATATATTATAGATATATATTAAAACAAAGATTAAATAAATTAACCAAATGTATTACCAAAAAATCAAACAAAAGAAATTAAGAAACAAGACATGTTGTACAAGAAAGTTTCATTTCAAGATATTAAAAATATTGAGTGTGTTATCTATGATAGTCAGATAAGACATGGATAAAGATGTCTCTTACAGAATGCAAAAAACATTGAAAAAATAATTTAAAAGTATGAAAATGAATATTTTACCCAATACTGTCTGTTGTCTTGTGTGCAAAACTTCATTTGTAATTACTATGAATGTCCAAAGAAATTATGCATAAAAAATAATAAATTATTATTTTTGAAATAAATAAATAAATATTAAATCTAAAAATGAGTTAATATCATGCAATGTAATATGAAAAAATCGAAATAATGTAAACAAAATGAAATAGGAGTGGATATTTACATTTTCATTGTAATATAACAAATTTAAAGAAAATAGATTCTAGAAATAAGGTAAATTATATAGGAAAGTTGTCTTCGAAGATAATATAGAGACTATGTGTAACATCCTCTATTGTATAATTACGCATGAATCAAAATCGCTCTAAAAAATGAAAAATTATTTGAAAATAAAATGTTCAAAAATATAAAAAGAAAGTATTTCATTAGGAACACCTCATTAAGGTGAGTCCAATGAAATTTGTTTAATTTCTTCGAAATCTCGTTAAGAATTTCTGTGAATTACCAATGATAATAATAAATAATAATAAGTTATTTTTTTACAATTGAGTATATATATATTAAAGTTGATACAAGAAATTAAAAGACTTTAATAAAACTAAATCAAATCAATTTAAATGTCACAACAAAAGAAACTTAGCGCAAGGAAAAAATAACAAAATTAAAGAAAACAAATTAAACAAATAGTATAAATTGTTCAAGATAATTCAATTTCAATATACTAGGGAGATTAAGTACAAAATCTTTTGTCATTTAAAAAATTAAAAAAATGAAAATTTAATTTCATATAATAAGATTAAATTAGTCCAACAACTATTATTTCTTCTTGATTGGACATTATTCAAAAATATGGTGCACAATAAAACCAATTAAGTTTAAGTATTTATAATTTTTTATTATAAAATTAATTAATATTTTTCAAGCTAAAATGAGATAAATTTAACAAAAAAAATATAACCAAATCAAATCAATGGAGAAGTCATAAAATAATAGATTTAGGGTTACATAGTAATATAACTAAATAAAATAAAATTTTTTTTATTATTTGTGTTAAAGTTTAAAAGAAATTTACATTCTAAGATATAAAAAGGACTGTATGCAATGACAATGATCATAAAATTAATTATGAATGAAAATATCTGGCAAATTATGCTTGAAAACTTCAAAATAAAATAGTTTTAAAAATAGAAATTAATATTTAATGAGATATAACTAATCTAGAGGAGTATAATGTCAATTATTTCATCTCAATAAGACTTCATTTGGAAATACTACAAATTTCAAATTTAAATAAGACTAAAAAATAATAAATTTTATATTAATATTTTTTGAATATATGATAACATAAAATGTTACAAGTTGAAGAAATGTAATTATCCTAATGAAGGCAATTGAATTTCACACATGATAAGATATAGAGTTACGTTGTAAAATAACAAATTTGAAGTGAAAAATTTAAATAAATATGCTAAACTATGCTAGAATGTTGCATTTCAAGATACTAAAGAGACCGAGTTTGAAATCATCGATGGAAAAATAGGGTAACAGACAAATTTTTTGGTGAAGTGAGGAAACAACCAATGAAAAAATATATAAAAATAGAGCAAATAAATAAATAATTTGTTTGTACACAACAATATGATTCCAAAAATATCTACTTTGAAAAAAAATAACTCAATAATAATTACAAAAAGGTTACTAAAGTAAATATGCATAAGTTGAATATTATGTACATTTATATTGAATATGAAATGAAATAAGTTAAAAAAACCTAATTTTAATAAATCAAAGTAATGCAAAGGTTACATAGGAGGAGATTTACAGCTATATACCCATATAATTTAATAAAGGCAAAATATTAAAAAAAAATGAGATCTGTTACACAGAATGTTATAATCGAATATATTATAGAAATCAATTGTAACATCAACACTGATTAGTTTAGGTATAAATCAAAATGTGCCATACTACATGTAGAAATCTAAGAAAATAAAATTTTCTAAAAAATAAAAGTGAATAATTTATTTGATAGAGTTTATCTACATAAGTCAAACGAAATTTGTTTCACCCTGATGAACCTTTTGTTCAATTACTAAGAATTATCATAAATAAGAAGAAATAATAACAATAAATTAATATTTTAATATACTAAAAATATATTAAAATTATAAAATGATAAATTAAATCAATGTAGTAAAAAATCAATCATTATAAAGGTCACATCATAAGTGATTTTGTATTTAATAGTAATATAATAATATCAATGTAAAAAATTTAAAGAAATGCGATAAAGTTTAAAAGAAAGTTTGATTCAATGATGCAAAAATAGATTGAACGTAACATATTCCATGGTCAAATCAAATATAAATTAAAATATTCTAAAAAGTGCATAAATAACTGTAGAAAATAAAATAGTCTAAACTATTAAAAAATATTTATTTCATCTCGATCAAACCCCATTTTGAAAAACTACAAATTATCAAAGAAAATAAATTATGAATAAGAGTGAATTATTATTTTTAAAAAAAAATTATATTAAAAAATAAAAATATGTAAAATATATTTAATTAATGTAATATAACCAAATCTAAGAGATTTAGAGGTCACACAAGTGAAGATTTACAGTTACATAGTAATATAAGCAAATTAAAGAAAAACTTTTGAATAATGAAATAAATTATGTGAGAATGTTGTATTGCATGATACTAGAGAGATCTAGTGTAATATGCTTAATCATAAATTTATGTATGAATAAAAATGTCTTGAAATGCATGACAAGACCAAAAATATAATGTGCTTATTTTGTTTTAGATATATCATGTTTTTTGTCAAATAAGGCACTAGTATAATGATATTTCATTTTTTTTAGTCAGAGCATGTTTGTATTTACCATAGTAAAAACGGGAATAAATGATAAAAAAGTGTTCTTATATTATTCAATGAATAAATATTAAAGCTAGAATAAAATTTTGGATGTTATCTATTATGGCTAAATGAGTATGATGTAATGGACACTGAGGAGATTTAGATTTCCATAGTAATAAAATCAAATCAAAGCACCAAAAATGAAGAAATGAGATAATTTTTAGGCAAAGGTGGTATCATAAGCTAGTAATTAGATTGAAAGTAATGTAATGGATCAAGCAAAATTGCATGAATTAAATTACACAAAAATCTTACCAAAACTTTATAAAATAAATTATTTTAAGACATAAAAATGAATACTTAAATGGTAGAGCTCATTAGCACAAGTTTTATAAAGTTTTTCTCTTCTCAATCAGTTGCTTTTTCAGTTTAAGATGAATTACAAATATGAAAAAACAAAAATATTGACAAAGATATATTTTAGTATTAAGTAAATAAACGTTAAATTTGAAATGTGATAAATTGAATCATTGAAATAGATTTAGTATTTCATAGTAGTACAACAAAATCTATGTAAAAGATTTAAAGAAATGAGAGAAATTGTAAGGAGATGTTGTTTTCCAAGATGCTAACAATATGAAGTGTACAATTCTCTATCATTAAGATAGGGATCGAAATGTCTAACAAAGTTTGCAAAAATTCTACAAATTAAAATATATAAATATAAATAAATGAATATTTAATTTGATTGAGCACTCTAAGATAAGTCTAATGATTAATGTTTCATCTCAATCAGACCTAATTTAGAAACGCCAATAATTATTGAAGTAAATTAGCTTAAAAAATAAAAAAAACTATTACTTTAATATTTACTAGACAAATATGATTGAATATGATAAATTGAAGCATTTTTGTTTAACAAAATCAAAGCATTGCAATGGTCACATGATAGCAGATGTAGAGTTACGTAACACAATGACGAAATAGAAAAGATAAATTCAAAAAGGACAGGAAAAAGTTACAAGAAATTTTATACCAAGATATTATGAAGATCAAGTGTAATATTCACATTTATAAATTGAGGTACAAAGTACAAAATCTCATAAAACATGCTAAAATTAAAAAGCTAAAATATTTAAATGTTTAAAAAATGAATATTTAATTATAAAAGCTAAAACAAGAAAAATTGAAACATTATCACATAACAAAAAAAAATTTCAAGGGCCAGTGCATAAGAGTAATTAAATTTTATCGTAATATGATAAAATCAAAGAGAAAAATGTTTCTCTAATGAAATGAAATGTAACAAAAATTTGCATTCCAAGGAATAAAGGAGTTCATGTGAAACATCCTCATTCATAGAATTAGGTATAAAATGAAAGTACCCATGAGGCATGATAAACCATTATAAAATAACATATTTAAAAATATAGAGCTAAACATTTACTTTAAGAGAGTTTATAGAGATGAGTGCAATGGCACTTAGGTCATCTAAATTTGACCATGTTTAAAAATCCTTGAATTATCAAAGTAAATTAGAAAAATTAATAAATAATTAATATTTTAATATTAATTAAATAAATATTAACGATAAAATAAGATAAATTAAAAAATTGTTATACAATCAAATAAAAATGATGCAAAGGTCACATGAGAGGAGATTTTGAGACTCATAATAATATAACCAAATAACATAACACAAATTATATAAGAAAGTTACATTCCAAGACATGTAGGAGATTATGTAACATCCTCAATTGCAAAATTATGTATCAAGTAGAATTTGAAGAAAACATTCCAAAACCTTTAGAATTTTTATTTTTGATATTATAAAAATGATAATTTAAATGAATAGAACTCTTGAAGATTGATCTAATTACTATGACAAACCTTTTTTAATTTAATAAATATTTCGAGAGAGAGAAAAGTTTCTTCATTGTAATAAAAAAATATTAGCAAACAATTTGAATAAATGAGCAAAATTACAAGGGAAATTCTATTAAAAATATTAAAGACATTTAGGGCAACATCATTGATCATTAATTAGGCAAAAGACAAAAAATCTGAAAGTGTATGAAAAAACCATACAAAATAAAACTTAAAAATTATGAAAATAAATATTTAATTGGATGGAGTGTATTGAGGTCAATCCAATGATGTTTTTTTACCTTTGTTGATCTCAACTAGAATTATAGAGAAATTCTAATTCAAATAAGTATAAATAATAGAACATTATTATTTCAAAACTGAATAAGAATGCGATAAAGCCAAATTGAGCTAGATTGAAGCAATTGAAAAAAAAAATAAATGCAAACGTTGTTAAATTAAAATGTGAGGAGAACAACAGTTTCATTGATATATAGCCGACTGGAAGCAAAACCTTTGGATAAATGAGATATATTATATGGGAAGTTATATTTTTAGATACTAAAGAGACTGAGTATGACACTATAGTTACAAAAAAATGTACAATTAAAAATACATCATAATGTCTGGAAAACAATAAAAAATAAAGTATTTAAAATATTTAAAATTAATATTTTATATGATATATTGAGAATTATGCAAAGATCAATCATCATTTTAATATATTGAGAATTATCAAAATAAATACTCAAAAAAATTAATAATCCATTATTTCTTTTTGGGTAGATATATATTACAAATCCAAATATCCCATGAAGCATATAAAATATCAAGAGGAAAAAATATGTAAAAATAAAAGAAATAAACATGGAATTTGAGAGAGTTTCTTGGGACAAGTCAAATGACCATTATTTTGTCTCGATGAGACATTACTTGGAATTACAATGAATAACAAAATTAAATAAGCTTAAATAAAAAAAAATTATTTAATGTTAAGAAAGTATATAAAATGGCTAAGATTTTATAAAGTTAAGTAAAATAACATAATTAATGAAAAAGAAAAATATTTTTTTAATAAAACTAATTAAAGCGAAATAAAGTTTCAACGATGGGATTTTTAGAGCTAAAAAATTTTAAAAAATAAGATAAGCTGTGCTAAAAAGTTTTAATTAAAGACACTAAGAAAATCAACTATAATATTTTTGATCTTGAAATCAAATATAATTATAATACACTATAATGCATGAGAAAACCATAGAAAATAAAAAATATTCAAATTACAAAAAGTAATATTTAATTGCAAAATCTCATCTAGTTGAGTCAAATGACATTTATTTTATCTAAGTCAGATATAGCTTGGAACTATAGCAAATTAGAATAGTAAATAAACAAAAGTAATAATTATTTTTTAATTTAAGATATATTAAATTATATTAAAGTTGAAATGAGATTAATTAAAAAATTGTAACAAAAAAAAAGGAAATATATGTGAACTTCCAAAGAGAGGAAACTTATTGCTTCATAATAATATAACCAAATCAAGGTGAAAACTTTGAAGAAATGAGATAAATTGCACTAAATTGATCCATTAATTGATAATAAGAAAATCAGATGTAACATTGTCGATCACAAAGTTAATTAACAATTCTCATATTTTTAAATATTTTATTTCAATAAGCCATTTTCAATCATGATGCAATACAAATAATAAATATGAATATTATTGAACATTAATGACAAAATTTTAAATTTCTAACATTTTTTAATATTGTATTCCTATATTACAAGCATAAATTAATTATAATTTATTATTATTTATATAAGTTATTTCACTAAATATTAAAAATATAATAAATTTTTTATTTTATTATATCTTGCAATATGCTATATTTATTATTGTATCACATTAATAATAATATTGTAGCAATATTTTTAATAATTTATTACTAAAATGATAAATATAAACTATCATTTATAAAGGTTTAATTTTTTTAAAATTAACATATTATCAAAGTAAATTATCATTTATTATAAACTGGATTATTATGAGGCAATATGTGCAACACAGGGACTTCTCAAAAATTCTCTCGTCAAAATAGCACTATCACCCACCCAATCTTAGCTTTGGAGTTCTATTGAGATATAGTACCACAATGTTCGTGTGGTCGCAAATGAATATAATAGAAAAGAAGTTGCAGTTATGTTATTCTTTTTACGAATATAATGAATTTTCTCAAATTATTAAAATTATTAAACATATGCACTTTCAAAAAAATTATCCTAAAAATATATGTCATAATATAATCTAACATCCATATTTTATTTATGTAAATTAATAAAGCAATTACAATTATAATTACGTTTGATAACTTTGATGTTGACACATAAGATTTTATTTCCATATCATTTATAAAAATAAAAAATAAATTAAAAAATAAATAACAAAACTTATATATATATATATATTGTAAAATATTATTTGTTAAATAATACAACATTAGAGATTTGTCAAATACTATTAATGGATTGGCGAAAAAAAGAGATAATGGAGTTAGCTAAGTATTTTATAAGAGAAAGTAAATGATTGATAGGAGCAAAATAGTAATAATGATTAATAAGCTACAATCTAATCAAGAGGAAAAATAAAGAGAAAACATAAAGGACATAAAAAAAATCAATAAAAAATATGAAAAAGAAAGAAAAATGAGAAAGTAAAAAAATAATAGATTAGAGCCAGAGGCCAAGAAAAGTTTAAAAAGATAAAGACTGAAGAGACAAATAAAGGAATTATAATAAGGGTGAGGAAGTCAAAGAATATCAGACATAATGAGATTAATAAAAATAAGTCAAAGATATAATTTAATAAAAATTAAATCTTTATCATATTTTATAATAATAAAAAATGAAAAAATACTTAAGTTTTCTTTAATATTTAAAGAAAATTTTTAATATTAATATTATTATATTTTACTCATTCTTAAAATTAAAATGATAATATTCAAATAATAAATATAATAATAGTCCTAATATATCATCTTTATATCAAATAAGGTTGATAATAAAAATAAATATTATTTAATATTAAATATGTAATTTTAGGTTACTAAAACTCTAAAATATATATTTGTATATTTAAAAAAATTATATATAGTATGTATATGCTATTACAAAGATAAAAAAATTCTTATTTATTATACTTAATATATGCTATTGTACTTAATATTAAATTTTATTTAAATTTTTATTACTTTATATTATATGATAGGTCATATTTATTTTACATGAAATTAATAATAATATCAAAAATTTATTATTTGAAATTAATTACTAAAACTATACTTTTAAATTATTGTTTATAATAATTTAATTTTTTAACATTAGCATATCATTGAATTAGATATTGTTCATTAGAGAATGGATTATTATAAAATTAATAAGTGCAGAATGAGGACATTCAAAGAGGTATGTCATCCCAATACTACTCTCGACAAAACATTCTTAACTTTGAAGTTCTAATAAAATCTAGTGCTAAATTACTTGTCT
Source organism: Vanilla planifolia (assembly GCA_023846275.1). Lineage (NCBI taxonomy): Eukaryota > Viridiplantae > Streptophyta > Magnoliopsida > Asparagales > Orchidaceae > Vanilla > Vanilla planifolia. The sequence goes on along the minus strand of JAIUJO010000223.1, from coordinate 619,323 downwards.
GCTCACACAAATGCAAAAGATAAAATCATAGTTGTAAATTATCAAGCATATGCACTTTTAAAACAAATGTGCACTTATATGTGTTTCATAAAATAATCTAATATAAATATTTTATTTATTTGTAATTAAGGGAACAGTTTGTAAACTATTATTTTTTATAACATAAAAATTAATACAAAAAAGTTACTTTTTTTGTTATTGTTCTAATGAATAAAATATTAAATTATATAATAAATATGAAAAAAATAATACACATTAAAAAATATTAAATTATCTATGGAACACATGGGATTTCTTTAATATTGTTAACTAGTGAGCTATAAGAGAGATAATAGAGGTGAAGATAACCATTTTGTTGGAGAAAGAAAGACACAAATTGATTAGATAAAAATAAAAAATAGTTGTAAAGAGACATGTTAGATGATTTAATGAAGAGAAAAAGTAGAAAGATAATAGAGATAAGATAAAGAGAATAAATAAATATGTGAAAGAGAGAGAAAAAGAAAATAGAAAATGATGAGAAAGAGAGAGGCCATGATGGATATAGTACATAGAGAATCATAACATGAGATAGCATGATGTGAGAGGATATAAATGACATTAACACAGAGAAATAATTAAACAAAAGTTAGATCTTAATAATTAAGCTTATAATATTTATCAAACATAATAAGTTCATAATATATAATAACTAATAATAATAAAATGTAAAAAATATTAAAGGTTCCTCATTATTTTGCAACATTAAAAAAATCTTTTAGGATATTAATTTAATATTATTTTATTAATAGATATAATAAAAATTCTTAGCTAAAAATTAAATAAAATAATTATTGCAATATATTTTCTTTATATGATCTAATATATACAACAAATATAAAAAATATATTACATTAATTAAATAATTTTAGTTTTTTTAATATTTTTAAAAATAATATTACTATTTTTAAAAAATTATAAACATGACATACATATATATATATATATATATATATATATATATATATATATATTTATATATATATATATATATATATATATTATAAAAATTTAATTCTATTTCATTATAACTTATATATGTTATAATGTTAATGTGAATCAATATTAAAGTAATTATTTTTCACAACATATGATACGCCATATTTATTATTTTATGAAATTCATCATATGATTTTAATGTTATTATGAGATGAAAAATATTAAGATATTGAAAATAATGACTCAAATAGAGAAGGATAATAGAAGTGTAAAGAAAGTGAGAAAGTATAGCAGATAACGAGATAAAAAATGTGAGAAATAATTAAGTAACAATTAAGTCTTAATAATTGAGCAAATAAAATTTGTTAAATATAACAAGATAATAATATATAATACTTAATAATAATTAAATATAAATAATATTAAAGGTTTATTATTATTTTTAAATATTTTAAATATTAAAAGAATATTTTTTCTTTTAAAATTGATATTAATCTTTTCATCACTAAAATTAGAAAAGTTACTGAATATATAAAGATATAATTATTCTAATACATTATTTCTATATGGCATAATATAGATAATAAATGAGAAATTCATTCGATCAAACTGGGAGGTATTTAAATAAAATATAAGTGGGATGTGCCAAACATTGATAAGCCTATATGATATGAGTATGACCAAGTGATTAAATCTGAGGAAAAAAGTTTGAGGAAGGAAATATTTTTTTTGTAAGTTACATTCTAGGAATGAATTTAATGACCAACTAAATTTGCACACTGGCATAATGGAACTATTACCCTTAAGAAAATCTCTAAGAAAAACTGATAGAACTTAACATCATCTGATTGCACATTTTCTTAATCGCAAAGTGAAGATCACCTTCATGTTCAAAAAATGATTTTAGTCAATCTAGTAGTCTATTTGGTAAGCCAACATGATATTTACTGCTTCATCTGTTGAATCCAACTGAACCATCAAGTGATCGTTATCTCATCCAACTTCATTAGATGTTTATTTTTTTTTTCTCCTTTTGAAGTAATCTTTCTTTGATCTCATGACCCATATCTCTCATATTTGAATTCTATGATAATCTAAATATTAATGCATAACATTTTATTAAATTTTAAAATAATTTTTTTGAATAATTTTTTTTTCATAAATATAAAAAATAAAATATATTTTTATCATAAAAAAGATATTAAAAATTTTTCAAATGAGAGATTTCTCAAATATTGTAAATTAATTATTTTAAAAAGAGATAACAAAGGAAAAATAACTATTCTACATAAGAGAGAGAAAGTTACACATTGATAAGAATAAAATAGAGTGAAAATTAATAATAAAGATTAATAAGAGAAGGTTTATTGATTAGGATAAGAAAAGGTAAAGTCTAAAAAAAGATAGAGAGACGAAATAAATAAATGAAGGATAAAGAGAAATGAGAAATTAAATTGTGGTATAGTAGATTTGGAGGCCAAGAAAAATTTTAGAATATAGTGAATGAATAGAGAAATAAAAGAGTGATAATAGAATTGAGTAAAATGTAAGACAATGTGTGAGATATTTAGATAAAATGAAAAAACTAATAAATAATTAATATTATAAAAAATATTTGAGATTTATAACTTTTTTAGAACATTAAAAATATTTAAAGAATATTTATTGACGTTAATATTATATTATTTTTCTTACACATCAAATTTAAAAACTTTAAATAAATAATTAATATCATAGTTATTCTAATAGATTAACTTTGTGTATCATAATATTGATAATAAATATCGAAAATATTTAGTAATAATAATATAATTTTAGAAGTTTTAATATTGGATAATATTATATTACTATATTTAAATAATTATGTACTTAATTTATATATTGTTGTAAAATGAAATTATTTCTAATTTATTATAACTAATATAAATTATTTTGATAAATATTAAAATTTATAAATTTTATTATTATATTATAACATATGATGTGCCATATTTATTAATATATAAAATTGATATAAATATTATAAAGCTATTATTATTAATTAACTACTAAAATTCTAATCTTAAAATTTCATTTACCATAATTTAATTTTTTAACAATAACATGTTTTTCAAATCAATTGTCAATCATTAGAAAAAGGATAGTTGTGAAAAAATCGTAACATAATGACTTCCCAAGACATTACCACAACCTTGCTTGACTTTGTATTTCTAATAAGATCTAAAGCTATAATACTAATGTCATCACACAAGCATAAAACAGAAAAAATCATAGTTGTGTGTTTATTGTCTAGATCATGACGAACCATTTTACTAATTTTTTCCAATTATCGAGCATATGTATTCGGTAACCCTTCTATTCGATAGGTCAAGCATTAATTGTGTAGCCTTTTGTGCAATGGCTTTGTTTATTATGAGATTAGTTTAATTATAAAGAAAAAGCTATGCAGTTTGAAAATGGTGAACTAGCAATCTTTAAAACACCTGGAGTGTTCAGCATGCTTGAAGATTGAAGGCACGCACATCAGCTTTGATAAGGTTTAATATTTTTATTAAATATAATGTTAGCTTATTGATTTTAGGGCACTCACCTTTCCTATAAATTTTAAAAGATATTTAGGAATTTAAATTGTTTAATCATTTACTTGAATTAGCCAATTAATAAGATTTCATTGATCAATCTCTTAATCTTTTTTCTTCCTTGAAATCCTATTCAAACGATTCATTTATTTAACATAACTCCTTTTTTGAATCATTCTATCTTTGTTTAAATGATACCTTAGTATTATTTTTCCAAATTGTATATTTTTCTTATTTTAGGCCACTCACCTTTCCTATAAAATTTAAATTATATTTATGAATTTAAAATGTTTAATGATGTCCTATATTTAACAAATTAATAAGATTTCATTTATTAATCTCTAAATTTTTTTCTTCCTTGAAATCCCATTCAAACCATTCACTTATTTAACATAACTCTTTTTTGAATCTTCCTATCTTTGTTTTGAATAATACCTTTGTATTTTTTTCAAAATTGTATATTTTGTAGATTGTTAAATCTTCATTATATAAAAAAATAATTCTATTCATATTTTTATATTTTGAGACAAGCATAGACTAGAGAATAAGGTCAAGAAAACTTTCAGTTCTAGATTGGGTCAAAAAATTTAGTTCACGACAAGTTCCTAAACTTGTTTGTGTAAGGAATTCGATCTAATCGAGAAAAATTTGAACCAACTATAAGGGTAAAATAAAAGACAAGTAAACTAATATGCACAAATGAGGAGCCAGGTTTTTTTAAGCTGTTAAGTTACCCACACACAAATGCTTATAAAGTCAAAATATTTTTAATTATTTACATTGTTGGACTATGTCTATTGTGTCTATCCCCAATAAAAACCAATAGTGCTTAGCATGGTAAAACATCATTTTTTTAATTACATTGTGGAGATTGCTTCTACCTTTAAAATGTCTTCATAATCAATCCAATTGTCTATTTGATAAGTTGTTCTAATAGTGACTCCATCTCTTGTAACTAATGGTTCCATCTAAAAGTCATGTTGTTGTACAAATATATTAGACATTTATTTTATTTATCCTTTTTGAAATAATAAATTCAACAAAAATTGTGTTCAAATTACGGACATCCCAAGTGGTCACCCTTCCAAACACTACTCTTTCAGAATCATGCTTTAACTTTGGAGTTCTAATAAGATCCATTACTATAATATTGTTGTGGTTACACAAGCATAGAAAAGATAAAATAATAGTTGATTAATTATTTTCTTAAAGATATTTAATCATTTTCTAAAATTTCTTAATTTAAAAAGCATTTGCACTTTTAAAAAATTATGCTTATACACTTCATAATATAATCAAATACCAATATATTTTCTATATATAATTAAGAAAACTTTACATAAAGTTTTTTTTAATAATGTAAACATTAATACATAAGATTTTCTTCTATTATGTTATCATTCTTATTAATGAGAAACTAAATTATGTAGCAAATAAAATTAACAAAAACTATATTTATCATAAATGATACACTTAAAAAATATAGTACT